>PVHX01017664.1:0-39286 GCA_004024805.1 Geosciurus inauris | reverse complement strand
CAACTCAAATACTATACAGCACAGCCCTCTCATATCTGGTCCTTGGTCTCCAGCCTACAGTGAGCAGCTGGGGAAAGTTTTTTAAAATAGCTTCCCCGAATCCTGTCTCCAAACCAAACCACCTAATCAGAATCTCTGGGGACAGAGCCCAGGCATTGTATTTTTTCAAGTCTCTTTAGGTTAATTGAAAGCCCACTCTCTTGTCCATTTGGAGTGGTGTGTTGCCTGTAGGTTAAACTCATGGGCTTTGGGGCTGGCTCTGGCTCAAGATTTGTACCATTTATGGCAAAGTATTAACCTATCGCAGCTCCAGTTTCCTTATCTGCAAACCAAGGACCCTATAAGGACCATGTAAGATGGTTGTCAGCAAAGTGCTCAGGTGCATAAAAAAATTTAGCTCTCAGAAAAATTGCCTTAGTTGTTTTTTAATTTTTAAGTAGAAATTCTAGTTTTGGATTGGGACAGACCTGGACTCCAATGATCTGGACTTTGCTATGTATATGACCTTGAGTTGGACTTCTTTGAGCCTTGGGCTCTCATTGATAAAGAGGGTGCTAATAGTGACCTCTCAGACAAGGATACAAAAACAAGGTCCCTGATGCTTCCAACTCCAACTATAGCCTGGGTCTGAGCCTGGGGGCCACATGCCCAGCCAGCACAGGGGGAGCCCAGATCAAAGGGTCAGGTCCAGAGTGTCCACGTTCCCACAGACTCTGTTCCACACCCAGCCCAGAGGAGTCCCTTCCTGGTGCTCTTGCTATTTGATGATCAATTTCATCATCCTGAGCTCCACTGCACCAAAAGGACAGGACCCATCATCCACTGCTAGATCAAGGCTGGCCACCCAGGGTGGACAACATTACCACTGACCATGACAAGGGGCACATGACATTCAGAGGAAGAAGGAGCCTCCCCAGGTAAGATCAGAGTAGAGGGCTGTGAAGGAAAGGAGGGAGGTGGCAAGAGGAGAGGAGAAGCTTGTCTACGCCTTCACCAGATCCCTGAAACTCTTCAAGGGGAGGCTGTGGCACAGAGACCAGTACTTCTTACAGAAGTCGTGTGTTGGAATTCTGTTTCTGCCTTTGCCAGGTGAACTGCCCACCAAGTCAGGACACCCTCATCACCACTCACCTAGGGACAAGGCAGAACCCCATATCTTCAGGACATTGGTGATGTAATTAACATCTGAGTTCAGGTCAGGGTAGCCTGGAAAACCCTTTCTTGGTGATTAGAGAAGGGACAGATGATTCCTGCCCCAAGAAGACTCACATGAGAGCAAATGAATAGGATTTGACACTGACCTTAGAAAGGCACCCACCCTGCCCTAGGCCCTGGAGCCTGGAAGATACCCCCTCCCAACTCTGCACCTCCCTCACCTGGTGTTTTGGCCACAAAGTCAGCCGGTCCTCAATCCACTCTGCAGTACCCCATGCTCCATGCAAACAAGAGTCTGTTTGAAGCAAAAATCCTTCAGCAATTACCTGTAGAAACTGGATGGAGAGTGCTGGGAACAGAAAGAGGAATTTATTTATTTGTTCTCTGTGCTTTGAGTTAGTTTTTAAATTGTCCTCCTATAGATAAAGGCATCTCTCCAACCGCTCAGCCCCAGATCGCAGCAGCTAATCTGCATCCGGTGGATCAAAATAGCCTTCAAACCAGATGGAGACCCAGAGCACACTAGGAAATCAGAATCGGATTTTCTGGGGCAAGGGGTGGGGGGGACTGGGGATTTCCAGAACCAGGAAGATGCTGGAGGGAGGAGAAGCAGTTAAGGAAGGGAAACAAGAGCTCTCTCTGGCACTCCCCTATCATTTTCTTCCAAACTTGAGTGGGATCAATTTTTAGGGGGTCATGGTGTCGGTGTGTCTGCAATACATAGAGTGCAGCAGGAGAATGGGGGTTCTGTATGTTTCCCAGTGATGAACAAGATTGAGGAAGAGGCATACGCTCTGCAGCCAGATCTGGTGACGTGCTACCAGGAGAATTTTGGATGACATCATTTGCTCCCTTGAGCATCCACTTCCTGGTCTATAAATTGAGACTATACTATTTATCTCATGGGGTTTGGGTGAGGATTCGATTAAAGATGTGGAACATCCAAGTTCATGTCTGGCACTTTAGGAACTGATCAGATGTTAGTTCCCAATCCCCACACCCATTCTCTGGAGCCCATCTTTGGGATGGGTTTGCGGGGGATGGTAGAACTTTGCCTGGTATAGGAAAAGAGGTTCTGTTTGCGTCTCTGCACAGTCTTAGCACAAACTTCAGTCTCCTCTCTGAACCTGCGTGTCCCATCATTGGACTCCAAGGTGATTTTCAAGCCAAGACATGGGCTGCTTTTTTCCAGAGGCAAGACCTGCAGAGGGCAGGGCCATGTCTGTTTTGCTTACCTCTGTGTCCCCAGGGCCAAGCACAGTGCTGGGCCCACAGGGGGCACTCAGCAAGCACCTGCCAACGGAGGGACTGAGTGAATGAGCCATCACATCAGCCCCATCATGGGAATAATTCTGATGCTGTGGGGCCTGGCGTCCAGCCTGGAGGTGTCTTGTTTGGGCCTGCTCTCCCGTGTCGCAGGAGCTCCTTGTGGGCTGGAGTAGAGTCTTTAGAAGTTCTGACCTCATGTGCCCAGCACAAGGCCTGAGAGGTGTTTGGTGGAGGGCAGGCAGGACAATGGCAGGAAGTGCAGGTGGAAGCAGGTGCTCCTGCTGCTCCTGGGGACCCTGGAGCCCAGTCTCACCCTTGTAGTCAGAAAAGAGGAAGAGACTCCAAAACATCCCACCCGAACCTTGCCTTTCTCACCCACCCTCCCGGATCCAGAGCCTCCTCTCAAACACAGCTCAACACTCCTTGCCCTCCAGGGCCTAGCCTGGCGTCCTGCTCACACGTTTATCCTCTAGCTGTCCCCTGGGACAGTCAGGGCTTAATGAACTGCTGAGTTGCTGAGGTAGCCTTTGATCCCAGCAGTTCAGGAGAAGAAATCAATACCATTAATGGAGAAAATCTAGGTTGTGATGTGAAGATTGGGGCTGGCCTTGTGGCCACGTGACTACCTGCCCACCTGCTGCAAATGGAAGAGAGGGCACAGTAGGAATCTGGGCCTGCCTTCCAGGACTGAGCCCTGCCCCTAGAGCTGAGAAGGATCATCAGGACCTCAGGACACTTCCAGACCAGGGCTGGGCCAGGGTCAGAGACCAGAGAGGAGTCTGAGTAGGCAGGAAATGCTAGAGAGGAGGGCAGCTGGCCTGGTTAGAGGCCAGCTGGGGAGGAGAGAGAAGACAGAGAGAAGAAGATGGGGAGAGGCTGGTGGGTAGCAAAAGAAGAATTAGTGAGCTGCAGCTTGGCAGGTAGCCACAGTAGATTCCACCTGACCAGCAATGATCCTCAGAAGCCAGCTTAAAGCCCATGTGGAGTCTGAGGTATGGTGCGGCAGTAGAGGGCATGATGGGGCCAACTGGGATGGAAAGAAGCTGAGCACCTCAGCTGGCATCCGAGAGAAGACAGCAAGGAGTGTGCACCTCGTGCAGTCCTGTCTCACCCAACTCACCCCACTCAGCCCCAGGTTTGCCATGCCCTCTGCCCTTCTGTCAGCCCTAAGACTAGCTCCGCTATTATCTGTGGGCATCCCCCATCCTTGGTCACAATCCCAGCCAGGAACACCTAGGTGGAGCCCCACCCAGCGCACTTTGCCAACCGGGCCAGCTCTCACAACTGAAGAGGCGAGGGAGAGCTCTGACAGATGCGTTCTCAAATTCTCCCCGCCCCAGCCAGGACCAAGGTACTGCTCAGTCAATGTTTGCCTCAGCCCCAGCTGGTTCTGTGTGGCCAGGTACACACAGTGCCCCTTGAGTGTGGTGTCTCCCTGCTCCCTCCACCCTGGCACTCAGCAGGGCGACAAGGCCCCCAAACAGCTTTACATAAGCTGCATGGGGGGCTTCCTTTCTCCCTGGCCCTCTCCATGGGGCACCATGGGGCTCAGCCCGGCAGGGGCATCTCCCTGTGGGCAAAGCCTGCAAGACAGCAGCTCTGCACCTCCAGGTCTCCTGGGTCGCAGCTGAGGCCCAAAGAGCTATACAGGAGTGAGGGGAGGAAGGGAGCCGTGGTCACTGCACAGCCACCTGCACCCTGCCCCTGCTCTGGCCTCACTCTGGGCCCCATCTCAGGCATGTCATCTCCCACGCCCAGGTTGCCTCATCTAGAAAGTGCAAACTGATCATACCTGGCCTGCCTACCTCCTAGGACTTGGGGACACTCAAATGAGAACATAGCAGGGGAAATACTGCCGAGGTGTTAGATACACACAGCTATTTGTTTTCCACGCCCACACATGTATTCAAATGCACTGTACGAGAGCTTCTTCTCGGGGGCAGGAATGACCCTGGATGCTTTGGGCCCTTTGACCCTGAAGGATCTTGTAGGGTAGAGCCCGGACAGAGTTGAGTCATAGGAGAAAACATCACAAACACAAAGAAATGTGTGAAATGGTTCTGAGCGTGGAGTTTGACTCCAGTTTAGAAAAAAAAAGATGCTCAGGCTCTTGCCAGTAAGTCCCTGGGATTGCAGACACCTGGACCTTGGTTGGAAGTTGCTGTTCCAGCCAGACAGGGGGAGTGTACAGATAGCGAGGAGGATGGGTAATGTGTTCTGTGTCCTTGCCCTGTAGGGCGTAAGTTCAGAGAATAGAATCCCTTTGCCTCTCAGCAGGCCCTAGGATGGGCCTCACTATGATCTATAGGCATCCTCCATCCTTGGTCACAGTCCCAATCAGGAACACCTGGTTGGAGCCCCATCCCATGCACCTCTCAGGTTGGGCCAGCGCTCACACCTGGAGAGATGAGGGAACGTTCCATGAGGCACACCCTGTTGCAGCCACCTGAACAACAAAGTCTGAGTACACAGATGATCTGCTGCCTCTGTTGTCTTCTCCCCGCCCCCCACCTCATTCCCAGCCTGATAACAGGCTGGAGTGACTGTCCCTGCAGAGGGAGGGCCGGGGCAGGTGTTCTGAGGCCTGGAGCCAGACAACTGTTCTCATAAGGGGTACGACGGGGCTCTGGCTTCAGGAAAGGGTGCTAGACAAGGAGGTGCATGCCAGTGGGACCTAGAGGAGGCAAGTCTCAGCAAGGCCATTTGCGCAACCTCCTGAAATCAGCAGCCTCATCTCCTCAGCTCTGAACCAGGCTGGAGCTCCCTTGGGACTTCCCACTAAGTCACCCCTGCCCCTGCTAGGGACCTTGGTATCCCAAGAGTCAATTCTCCTTACAGCAAACTCTTGACTTCTGATGGTCCTCAGTTTCCGTGTGGGCTCCTGTGACCCTCAGCTGAAGCTGTGGCCAGGGAATCTGCTTTTCCAATCTTGCAAAGAGAAGGCAGAGGGCTTTTGAAGATTCTGGTTTCCTGTCTTTCAGGATGAGTGATGTCAACCCTGAAATGAAAGCCACTTATTGCACATCCTCATTTCATGGACCAAAGGGGCAGACACACCCAAGAGCACACAGCTGGTGGGGATGGAGCCAGACCCAGGAAGCTCACATCTCCAGTCTCCTACTAACTACAGACCCCTCTTCCTTACTATCACTCAGGGTCCTGGGATGGGCTGTGCAAAGACTGAGGAGTGAGGGGGTTAAGATGGACTCTGTGATGTTTCCCAGGAACTCTGACTCTCAAGAGAGTAGGAGAGTCCCCTGGGGACCGAGGACTGCTGTAAGACTAGAAGAGGTGGCAGCTGGAGCTACCCTATCTTTGGCCAAGTCTGCCCAAGTCATACTTCCAGGAGTTGTGATTCACTGAGGCCAGAATGAGAACTGGACTCAAACCAGGAGACTGAGTCAGCTAGTTTGAGCCTATAACAGGGCAAGTTATGGAATCTCTCCAAGCTTCAGTTTCCTCATCTAGAAAATGGGCATGCTCTATCCACTTCCTATATTCATTGTGAGTATGAACGAAAGCCCAGGTCTGGAGTGTGTAGCAATGCACATGGCTCTTCCCAGGCACCCTCCTCTGTTCTCTTTCCCTCTTTCCTCCTTCCCTCTCCCTTTCTGGATTTCAGTTTCTGGAACTGAAAAAGAAAGATAAACTGATGTGGTTTCTATTGGATCTACAACCACCATTTCCAACCCTTAAGTCACTTTAATAATGTCTAGTGACTTGATAGAGCAATCACACACGTTCTGTTTAACACCCCTTCACCACACACACAAAGACGCACCAGGCATACTGACTCTGCATCAAAAAATAGAATTTCAGCCCTGGGTGACACATGCCCTTTGAATTCAGCATTCATAAGATTTTTAGGAACAGTTCTGATTTACACCTGTTTGTCATCCAAACTGACATTTTTAGGATGAAAGTGTTGCCAGGACAACAGGTATAAACCAGAAATGTCCTGGGAATCCTATGAATACTCATCAGGACCTGGTCTTTTAAGTGAAGAAACTTTTGCCCGGGGCCCCTGCCTGGGATGCACACCATCCTTACGTCTCCATCCCAGGAGAGCTCTGAACCCCAGACCAGCCTCTCTGCCCTCACTCTGGCCTGTCAGCACACAATGCTAGCTTCTTTTTTCACCATCAGTTGCTGCCCCAGCATCACCTATTTGCTTCTTTGTGTCTCATACTAACCATGAGCAACTTGGGCATGCCTAATATTGCCAGGCATATAGTAGATGCTTAATAAATGTGTATAGAGAGAAACACCCACCTAGAAGAGAAAGCTAGGCAGAGAGTAGGGGTTAACATAGCTCCTGGAGAGAGCTGGAAGAAGTCAGCTTAGCAGTAAAGAAGAGAGCTGTTGTTTCCTACCAGGCAAGTCAGAGCATCTCCGGCCCCCTCCCCTCACCCTCCACATACACATCTCTGCGAGTGGCACCTGGTGGCTGGCCAGGGAGCTCACATCTCTATGCCTGCAGGTGACGAGTCAAGAGGACAGTGAGTGCTTTGTTGAAAGGCTTTCAGGGTTGGAGGCTGTACCCAAAAGAGTAAAGGCAATTCAGAACTGCTCCCCTGGAGTGTCCCCACTTCCCGTCCCTGCCTGCCCCCCTCCACCCCAGCTCTGGCATCCAGAGTAGGTTCCCTGTGTACTCTAGCCAGCTGCCTGGGTGCCGTCACTTGTCACTTGACAATGGAGAAGGATGTTTCTCTATTTTCCAGCTCAGATGAGCTTTCGAAGACGCTATCTGGCTGTGATATAAATCCATTGAGAAAGCCCTGGAGGGAGCCCCTGCAAAGCCCTAAATTGGACACTAAAAACAGATAAAAGCCGATGGTTTAAAGGCTTTATGTGAGCTCCATTTGGGGAAAGGAATGAAAACAGGGATTTAGTTTGTCCTCTCCCACCAACACACTTTGGGCAGCTGTGGCCTGAGATCTTAAATATTTTGTGTCCTAGTTGCATGGATCTGAGGGGCCAATGAGCCAGTGAAAGAGAGGATGGACTCCAGCTACACAATGGTCTGTGCTCCCCAGGCCCCTCCACCCTCCACCCTACAGCCCTGCTCTGATGGCCAAGTGCAGGGTCAGGACTAAATGACCAAAAGGATGGATCTGAGCCCTGCCCAGGGAGCACCCAGGTCCAGGTGGATGGGCAGGTCAAGCCCTCAGTCACCCTGTTTCTGCAGCTCCAGGCCCTGGTGTCCTCAGACCCAGCTGGTGGGTGGCAAGCCAAGCAGCAAGACATTGCTTCCGGCTTGGCTTTCACCTTCCTTCATGCCTCTGCCTTGTTTTTGACCACTACCCTACAGCCAAAGAAAACTTGGAATTTGGGAAGACAGAAAGGCTGGAATGAAAATTCTAGAAGGTTTTAGCCTAAGCATGGGAGCTTAGGGACCCTGCTCTTTCCCCAAAATAATCTCCTGGGTTATGTACCACACAGGGATATCTGGAGTGACCGGGGACACACGGCAATCCTGTAGTCTCTCTTTGGGGTAAATAATGAAAGTGAGGCTATTTCAATCAAGAGGATAGGTCGTCACTGTCTCCAAACAGAGCCTAGGTGGCTGGAGGGGTAATGCCACTTCTATTCAACTCGGTAGTTCTCAATCTACACATTAGAATTTCCCAGGAAGATTTTTAAAATCCCAATGTTCAGGCCACACCCCAGGCTAATTACTCAAAATTTCAGGGGTGAGACACAGACATCAACATTCAAATAGGTTCCACCATTTTCCAGGTGATTCCACTGTGCATTTAATTTTGAACCACTCTTAATTGACTAGACCTGCTCATGAACATGTGGCAGATGGGGTCAGAGGCTCTCATCTTTCTCAAATCTCTTAACACCCCTGCCTTAACTTCCACTCTTTGATTTATACTTGTAGTGAAGAAATGACTGTTGATGAAGGTCAAGTTAAGAATCTACCCTTTCCTTCCTACTAGTCAGGGTGAGCCGGACTCAGGTCTGATCTGCATCAAGATGTGTGTGGTATGGAAGTGGCCCACTGGGGCTTGAGGTCATGTCAGATCTGAGAGGGATGCTGGGAGTCATATAAGCCAATATCTTTCCTATCTTACAGGTGGGGACACAAACGAGACTGAGGGTGAGATGTCACCCTCACCGAGATGGTCAGTGAGCACTTGTCTGAGTCCTGGCTTCTGTCCTTTATGCAATAGTGTCTAGCTTGGAGCTTCCAGATCCTTGGGAAGTCTAGCTCTTCCATCAAATGCTGGAGGCCTAGGACAGCCAAACCTTTTGACTTCTGAAAACCCCTCTATGAATGCATTTCTGGGAGAGGAGAGAGGGAGGAGTCATAGCACCATGTTGATCAATACTGTCTGGAAACTTGGCTTTGCCATTTAGATGCTCTGTGACCTTGAAGGCCATCTTAACCTTTCTGAGTTTCTGTTCTACTTATTTATAAGGTAAGAAAGTATTAATTATCACACAAGTTTGATAAGCAGTACTTTGATGAGATTGAACAGATCCAGTACTAGGACCACACCAACAGCTTAGCAAAAGTTACTCATCCCTCCCTTCCCACCTCCTAATCTTCTCCTCGAATCAAGGAGAGGCTTCCCACCAGCAGGACCATGGCCCTCAGCCCCAGAGGCTGCATTGACCTGAGCACAGTGTAGGAATTGTGTCCTCAAAACAGCAAGGAGCTTAGGGACCCTGCTCTTTCCCTAAGATAATCTCCTGGGTTACAATAGGAAGCCTGGGTGGGAATCCTTCAAACTTCATAGCAACGCTCTCAGGAAGTCACACCTCGAAGCAGATGGTTCCGAGTTCCTGGCTGGCCCTGACCACTGGAGATATCGCATCCTTCATGGCCCTTGTCCTAACTGGCCTGAAATTAAGAGAAATCATAGTAATTATTTCAACAAGTACCACCTGATCGCCTGCTCTGTACCAGGGATAAAGGAGAGTCTAGGCACGCATGGTCCCTGCTCTCTCAGAGATTCCAGGTAAAGACAGACTTTAAACAGAGGACTTCTGTTCATTGGTGCTTTCATCTGACTTTGTGTCTCCACAACACTCACATATTGAAATCCTGACCCCCCAAGTGATGATATCAGGAGGATATTAGGAGCTCTCATGAATGGAATTAGTACCCTTATAAAAGAGGCCCTGTTATGGTGTCCCCCAAAAGCTCACGTGGGAGATAATACAAGAAGGTTTGGAGGAGAAATGATTGGGTTATACCCTTAACCTAATCAGTAAATGAATCATGATGGGATTAACTGGATAACTGGAGGCAGGCGGAGTGTGGCTGGAGGAAGTGGTTCATTATGGTGTATATATTTTGTATCTGGACAGTAGAGACTCCCTCTCTGCTTCCTGATCACCGTGTGAGCTGCTTCCCTACATCACACACTCTGCCATGATGTTCAGCCTCACCTCGAGTCCCAAGAAACGGAGCCATGCTGTGCATGGACTGAGCCCTCTGAAACTGTGAGCCCCTAAACTTTTCCTCCTCTACAGATGTTCTGGTCGGGTCCTTTAGTCATAGCAGCAAAAAAGCTGACTAAAACAGGCCCCAAGAGTTGCCTTCCCCTTTCCATCATGTGAGGACATGATAGGAAGATGCCTCTGTGAACCAGAAAGCAGGCTCTCAGCAGACACAGAATTTGCCAGCCCCTTGCTCTTGGATTTCCAGTCTCTAGGACAGTGAGAAGTACATCTTTATTGTTTATAAGCTACCCTGCCTGTGGTATTTTGGCATAGCAGCCCCAATGGACAAAATAAAAATTGGTGTCTAGAAGTGGGAGTGCTATTGTAATGAATATCTAAAAATGTGGGAGTGGCTTTGGAACTGGGTAGAGGCTGGAAAGGTTTTGAGGTACATGCTAGCAAAAGCCTGCACTGCCGTGGACCTGTTCTAAAAAGGGCAGGAGTGAGGAAGGCTCAGAGGAAGAGGAGAACCAGAGAGAAAATTTCAAATTTCTTAAAGAATATTTAAGTTTTCATGAACAGAATGTTCAAAGAAATAGGGATGGTAAAGGCTATTCTTATAAGAAATAAGGAATATATTATCGGAAATGGGAAGAAGGGCAATTTTTATTATAGAGTGGCAAAAAAAAAAAAAGCTTGGCTGAATTGTGCTCATGTTCTAGTGTTTTCTGGAAACACTATTTGGCTGAAGAAATTTCTAAGCAAAATATCCAAGGCATGACTTGGCTTCTCTTGAGTGCTTGCAGTAAAATGTTTGAAGAGAGAAATGATTTAAAGATGGAATTTTTAATCAAAAGGGAAGCAGGATTTAAAGTTTTGGAAATTCCTCAGCCTGTTCATGTTGTAAAAATCGAGAAAGTGTGTCAGAGAGAAAATACCAAGATTTTGGTCAAATGGCCAAGTGACCATTTGATAAGGACATCAGCGTGGATTATCCAGGTGTTATTCATCAAGATAATAGAGGAATAACCTTAAAGGCATGTTGAAGATTATTGGAAGTGCCCCTCCCATCACAGGCCCAGAGTGCCAGGCCTGGGAAGAGAATGACTTCAAAGAAGAAGCCACAGACACCTGCGAGGCTTGGGGGTTTGCTGCTTAGCACCCCCTCAAGACTCTGCCCCCACATTCTGGCACAGCACTCATTGGCCACCCCAGGTTTGGCTCCAGCAAGTCCAGGAGTGGTGTGGCCCTGATGGCTGCTCCCCAGGAGGGCACAAACAGCAAACTCTCGTGGCATCCATGCAGTGCTACCTCTGCCAGTGCACAAAGCACGTGAGCCATGTGGCTCATGTAGACTTTAAAGGGTGGAGCTGCCTAGAGTCATAGCACATGGTGCAGGATGAGGCTGTTGCAGAGAGTTCCTGCCAAAGCAAAGCCTAGTGGAGCTGTGGGCGGAGGCCCAGCAGGCCATGCCAGGCGGGGAGATCTGCAGGCACCATAGTCCACCCCAGGAGAGCTACAGGGCGAAGCTCTGCTGCAGGAAAGTCATGAGGTTAGGGCCACCCAGAGCCTTGGGGGACCAACCCCTGGCCTGGTATGTCTGGAAGATGAACATCAAGTCAAAGTAAGTTATTCTCAGACCTTAAAATTCAATGTTTGCTCTGCTAGGCTTCAGACTAACTTGGAGCCTCTAACACCTTTCTTCTTCCCTATTTCTCCCTTTTGCAATGGGAATGTCCATTCTACTCTCATTCCACTATTGAATTTTGGAAGCACATCATGTTTGATTTCACAGGTTCACAATTGGAGGGCAACTTGCTTCAGGATGAATCCTACCTTGAGTCTCATCCATATCTGATTTAGATGATATTTACATGAGACCCTGGATTTCAGACTTCAGAATTGAAGTGAGAATAAATTAAGACTTTAGGGGTTAATGAGATGGAATAAATGTATTTGCACATGAGAAGGACATGAATTTGAGGTAGGGGGAGCCAGGAATAGAATGCTATGGTCAGAATGTTTGCCTTCAATTCCAAATTTGCATGGATAAAATCCTAACCGGAAAGGCCATGGTTTTAGGAGGCAGGAGTTTGGGCAGGTGATTAGGTCCTCAGGATACAGACAATGGGGAGCCGGGGCGTGGTGACTCACACCTGTAATCCTAGCACTTTGGGAGGCTGAGACAGGAGAATCCTGAGTTCAAAGCCAGCTTCAGCAACCAATGGTGAGGCGCTAAGGAACTCAGTAAAACCCTGTCTCTAAATAAAACACAAAATAGGGCTGGGGATGTGGCTCAGTGGTCAAGTAACCCTGAGTTCAACCCCTGGGACCAAAAAAAAAAGACAATGAGGTAAGTGCTGCGATGAGGGAGAGAGAAGGAGCTTAAGCACTAAATAAGGAGACGTGCCCAGACTTGGAGGAGGTCAGAGGTATTCCCTGGAGAAGGTGACTACTAACTGGAGAACTGAAGAACAGGTAGGACTCATCTATGAGAATTCCAGGGGAGAGAATGGTGTTCTCAGCAAAGGGAAGAACACAGGTGGTAAAGACCACAGCAAAAGAGGACATTGTGTTTTTGAAGATCGGGCAAATTGAGAATTGTTGAGAGATGAGACTGGAGTCGGAAGAGTCAGATCATGACTCTTCTGGTCCGGTGGTTCTCAAATTGGAGTGTGAATCAGAATCACCAAGAAGGCATGTTAAACATGGATGGCTGGACCCCACCCCAAGAATTTCTGAGTTTTCTAGCTGTGAGAAATAGAAAGCCTGGTGGTCCATTTTCAGAATACAATATTTAGCCTTAACTGGGACGTAAGATCCAAATGTAGCCATTTTAACTATAGCCCTTCCCTTTGCCCGCCCCAATTTTAAAATTAGCCAATCATGTAGATGGTAACCCTGAGCTCCTCCTATCAGGGCAAGGGGCAGAGCTGCCTTAGGGATAAAATTAGGAGAACTGCCTGCCCAGATACACTTGCTAACCAGAGGGGTAACATGCCCTCTGGCAGAAGTAAAGTTTTCCTTGTGGACCCAATTCCAAGCATGTACTTGATTCTCACTGCATATTTCTAACATCCCTCTGGTGTGCAGCCTAAGAATTTGCATTTCCAAACAGCTTCCAGGTGATACTGATCAATAGTCCCAGAACCACTTTGTTCTAGGCTGTGTTAAGTAGTGAAGACCTTAGTCTAAAAGAAAGAAGAGTGAAGCATTTTCAGCTCAGGGGGAGATGCATGCTTTTCAGCGATCTTGCCTGGCTGCGATATAAAGAAAAATGGTTGTGGAATGAGTGGGTGCCTGCTGAGAGCTGCTGGGACCCCAATGTGTCTGTGACTCCCCACTGAAATCACAAGTAGATCTCAGTTTAGAAAACTTTCTGCTCTACTTCAAGAGAGAGTCCTCTCTTGGGAGAAATTTTTCCATAGGCCTCTTGTGTTTCTGCGTATTGTGCTATTAATTGACTGTTTGGAACTATCTTTTCAAGGATATTTGTATAGCAATCAGCCTTGGGAAATAGAGATAGTGTCTCTTCAAAGCAAAGAGAAAATTAGTTTATATAAAAAACAATGTTTCCTTCTAGGGCAAAAGTTAAGTCAGCTTTCTTGCCTATATAAAAGATTCAGGTTTCCTGAGCCCGGAATTCCTCTTCAGTAGCATAACCCACTGTATCTGCAGGCGTCACCTGACCATCTCCCAGTCACCCTGTAGGAATTGGGGCTTGAGAAACCATGCCAGTGCTGACTTCTGGCTACTGCTATTGCTGAATGTAACGAAGTCCTTTGTCTCTGACCCAAGAGTCTCATGTCTTCCACCAGCATCCATGACATTATAGCAGGCTACCTTGTCAGCTTACAAGTTGGATAAAATATGAGACTCTCCATGATTCTTCCTATCTTTCCCATCCTATTGCACCACTCTGCCTCCTTCAGTGGCCTCTCTGGCAGTCCTTCCCCTACACACAAATCACATCAGCCCAACAGATACACTGAAATATTCATTTGTCACAGGCTCCTCCATGGAGCTTTGCAGCTGTATTATCTGCATCCAGACTCCATGTTTCCCTGCAAGTGGGCTGTCTCTTAGCCTCCCATCCCTGGGAATCCAGTGTCAGAGGGCAACAGCACAATTTTCATGACCTGCCTTGATCTTGAGCTTTCAAAAATCGTTGGGTACTTTGGCATCTATCATTGTATTTTATCTTCCCAACCACACTTCAGGGGACTAGCAAAGCCCCATTCTGCAGATAGAGAAACTGAGGTAGGCAGACATGGCAACTCATTAGCAGGGCATAGCTGTGTTCTTTTCACAATGCGTGGTTGTTGCTTGTTTTCATGTTTTAATATCAACCTGAGCCAAGCATGATTAGGTAGGTAAGGCTGGACGGAAGAAAGGAAAAACCCTATAAAGCAAAAGAGAAATGGTTGGAATTACATTAGCATTCATGATGGAAAGCTGCCTGTGTGTACATTTCAACATTTCCAGGCACAGCTCTCACCCAAAGCAGGGAACAGAGTGTGGGCTTCATAGTGCACCCTTAAGTAGGGGTGAGGCTTGGGGCTGGGAGGATGTTCCCTTTTAATAGTCCAGGAGAAAGGAGCATGCCTTCCAGGTGGTGACGGTGGTGGGGAGGCTGGTGGTGGGGAGGCTGCAGGCTCGCTCCAGGCAGCCCTGTTGTTTTTGAATTGTAGATTGCCAGGTTTGATTGGAAAGTCAGAAATCTAGCCAGGCCCCCTGCAGACCTATTTATGTGGAACTGGTCTCCTCTCAGAGAGGAAATAAACATCAGAGAATACCCAACCTGCCTGACACAACCTTTCCTGTAGCCAAAGCTGATGCCAAGGTGGAGCTGAAGCTGAATATTTGCGGGACGCTGGGACCCTAAACAGCACCCTGCTTCCCACCCCACCAACCCTGTGTGCTGTCTAAATTTCCTTTCCCACTTCCAGCCACATGAAACTTTTAGCATCTGCCTCCTCCCCAGCAGCTCCTGTTGAGTCCCGTCCCTTCTTTCTCCTCTACCACTTCTGTTTCATCTCTAAATGATCTAATATTAATGTTCTCGTCATTACAGTGTTCAGAGGAAAAGAACGCGTTCCGTCTGCAGAGAGAGGGAGTTGAGAAATTAATATAATATTTGTTCAGGATTGATTTCAAGCCGTAATCCTTGCTGCCAGAGAGACCCATCTGTTTAAAACTATCAGACACTAATTACCTAGCTCATGAACACAATAGCAGGATTGAGGAGTGATGTCCTGATACTCCCCCACACACTTGCAATTTAGCATTGTTATTTATTAGAGAAAAAAAAAAACCTCTCAGTGAAGACGGATCTCCCATCCTCTTGACTGGCAGAGGCTCCCAGAGGGCTGAGCACAGCAGGAAACAAGCCCCGAATTTCTTGATCAAAGAATTCCAGGAACTGCATTCATCTGGCTATAAAGGTCAAATCCATCCCAAATTCTTCCCCTCTCTCCTTTCTGACTCAGTCCAGACTCTCCGCCAAAGCTCCTTTCTGGTAAGGCTTAATACAGAGTCCCTCAGCCTCTGGGTAAACCAGGGTTGAAAGTGCTGATGCATCTTCGCGGGTTCTCTCCTTCATCCTCCTAAGTAATTAGCCGCCCAGGCCTGCTAAGTCTATTTCCACCACTGCCCTCACATCTGACTCCCCTCCTTTCCTTTCAAGGCTAGCACGCAGCGTTATGGATGTCCACCTCTGGTCTCTCTCCCCTTTTAATCAGAGTCGTCCACCTTTCGTCTCTCCCCTTTTTAAATCAGTATCTGCTCACGGCTATCATGATCCTTGTCACCTAAAGACATAGAGGAGGAGGGAGGGGAGGAGGAAAGGGAAGAGGAAGGGGGAGGGATGAGAGAGAGAGGAGGAGGCATAGGGGAGGAGAAAGGGGAGGAGAAGGCAGCTTTAACATAGCTGGTGGGGTTGCTCCCTGGCTCAAAAGTTTTGAATAGCTCCCCTCGGGCCGCTGACTAATTGGACGTTTAACACCTTCCAAGTGCTAGCCTCAAGGCCTTTCCAGTTGTCCTTCTGACTAGTCTTTTCATTCTGTGAATAATCTGGGTAAAATGAACTCTAGTCTCTAATTTGCACATTTGTGGTGGAATGTCTGGCTGTCCTTAGCATGAAGTTCATTCTTACTGCATGAAGGGCTGAAAACCCCTTCCCACCCCCTTTCCACATGATCTCCCCCTTTCCTCCCTTGCACTACTTGAGCCATGCTTTAGGGCAGCTGTCATTTGCCTAATATGTTCACATTGGTCCAAGGAGACTTGAAAGCTCCTTGCACTTGACGAGCTATATGGGAACCCCGAACAAGGCACTGGGATGCTCATTAACAAAATAGAGAGGGTTCCTTCTTTTATGAAGAGCATGACCTGCTGGGAAGACAGACCGTAAGTGAAAGATTGATTCAGCACTTATGACAGTACAGACTGCTGCCAAGGGGCTCAGGGTGCTGCTAGGGGCGTACCTAGCCTGGGGTTGGGGACTATCTCTATGAAGAAGCAATGTTTCAGGTAAAGATTATTTAGACAAGGAGAGCTGAACATTTTCATTTTTATCTTTTATCTGGAAGAAATAACATCATTAAGGAACCTCGGAGATCATACACAGGTTCTGGAAACCTCCCCTTGCCAGAGTTAGAGTTTAAAGAAGGAAAAAAAAAAGTGAAGAGTGGGAATGGGGACAGAGCAACAGGACTGGAAACCAGTGAGTGAGTTAGGCGGCTGCTATGGTTCAGAGGTAGTTTGTCCCCAAGGCCCAGGTGTCAGAGGCCTATGTGGGTAGGTGGTATCTTTAAGGAGTAGGACCTAGTGAGAGGTCCTTAGGTCAACTGGAGTTGTGCCCCCAAAAGAGATTGTGGGACCCCAGTCTCTCTGGCTTCCTGTATCCAAATGTCATCTCTTGCTCACACCACTGCAGCCTCTCATGATGTGACACAGCCAACAGAACCCTCACCATATCCAAGCTGATGCCAGCACCAGGCCCTTGAACCTCCAAACCTGGGAACCAAATAACTCTCTTTTCTTCATAAGTAGCCTGCTTCAGGTATTTCATTCCAGCAACAGAAAGCTGACAAATACACTCTTCAAAGAGTTTAGATTTGAGGTGATGATAACCTAAATTATGCTGGAGAGAAGGGATTAGATTTAAGAGCTGTTGAGGAAAGAGAATCACTAGAACTTGATCTCCAATAGGCTGTTTGTGGAAAAAGAGAAAAAGTTTAATGACTCTCTGTTTTCTAGGTTCTGGGTAAATGGTAGGGTCATAACCAGCGGAGAATGTTTTAGGGGCAAGAATAAATGGGAGGTAGGTCAGAAAAGGAGTTCCATCTGAGTCTGACTTACTGGCAAGTTATTAAAGGGAATATTCTAGCCCTTTTGTAGGACCTATCATGGTGTTATTCATAACAGCTCCATTGAGATACAATTGATGGAAGAGCAACTGCATATATTTGAGAGGTAGTTTGATAAGTGTATATATATACACACACACATATACATATATAAATGTCTGTGACACCATCACTACAATCAAAACAGTGCTCCTCCAAAGTTTCCCTCCATCCCATTTTAATCTCTCCCTCCCATCCCCCAGGCAACCACTGATCTATTCTGATTATTTTGTGTTTTCTGAAGTTTTAGATAAATAAAGTGTACAGAATATATGTGTCTTCTACAGTCTTTTGCATGTAGCTTCTTTCATTCAGCATAATTGAGAGTCACTCATGTTGTATGTTTCATTAATTCACTCCTTTTTATTAATGAATAGTATTCTATTGATTGACTACACCACAATTTATCTATTCCCCTGCTGATGGGCATTTGGGTTGTTTCCAGTTTGGGACTATTAAAAATAAAGCTGCCATGAGCATCCTTATGCAAGTTTTCACCTGGTGGGAAAACATGCATTTTCCTCTCTTGGGTGGGATGACTAGACTGTATACCATGGTTACAATAGCCCAGTGAAATTCTGGCACTGATTACTCGACACCCACACCACAGATTAAGGGCACGGTCCCCAGAAGACTGTCCTCAATTTATATGCCAGCTGCAAGTTTAGGGATTCTCTAGTTCACCTGCACTTCTTACCAATGGCTACCAATTCAGGGGTTCCCACAACCTCCTCCAGCTTGATAATTACCTACACTGATTTATACAACTCTGGAAAGCACCCCATTTACAGATTTATTATAAAGGATGCAAGTCAGGACCAACCAAATGAGGAGCCACGCTGGATGAATGCAGAGCTTTCATGTCCTTTCCTCCCAGAGTCAGAACACATAACTTCCCCTGCACATCCCTGCGTGCGCCAGCCAGGAAGCTCCGCTGAGCCTCAGAATCCAGAGTTCTTATCAGGGTCTCGCCATGTAGGTGTGATTGATTGAATCACTAACCATGTGACTGGTCTCAACCTCCAGCTCCCCTCCTCCCTGGAGGAGGTCCTCTAAACACATGGTCTCTCTGACATGAGCTGCCCTTTCCTGAGTCACCTCCTTAGTGATAAATTCAGGGTGGTCCAAGGACCCCCCATGAGTAACAAAGACACTTCTAATCATTTGGGAAATTCCAAAGATTTTTAAATTCCCTCCCAAGAACCAGGGTCAAAAATGATCTAAATTCTTTTTTTTTTCAGTTGTCTATGAACCTTTATTTTATTTATTTATTTATATGCAGTGCTGAGAATGGAGCCCAGTGCCTCACACATGTTAGACAAACACTCTACCACTGAGCCACAACCCCAGCACCAGCTAAATTCTTTGACCATGGTATTTTTGTTCAATTAATCTTGGTTAAATATATTAGTGCCTAAATTAATAAATGAATACATGAATAAATGAATGATCAAGGATAACTTTTCAGTTGCAGGTGACCAAAACCAAGCTCAGACTAAGTAAAATGTTGGCTGACATGTGAGAAAAATAATTGATAGTGTCAAAGAATGAAGGAAGAGTTTTAGGTGTCCAAAAATGAGAAGTTAGAACCAGGACATGGGACCATCAGAAATCTGTGTCTTCATCTGTGTCCCATTTCTGTTTGTCTCTATTTCATGTGAAGAAATCCCCTGACATTCCGCCAGCTTTTATTCTGCCCCATGAGAAGGAGCTACTATAAATCAATTACTCTTTTTTTTTTCCCTTGATACCAGGGATTGAACTCAGGGGCATTCGACCACTGAGCCACATCCCCAGCCCTATTTTGTGTTTTATGTAGAGACAGGGTCTCACTGAGTTGCTTAGCACCTCGCTGTTGCTGAGGCTGGCTTTGAACTCGCAATTCTCCTGTCTCAGCCTCCCAAAGTGCTGGGATTACAGAAATGTGCCACTGAGCCCGGTTTAAATCAACTACTCTTGATTCATAGCTTTATTTCTCTTAGCACAAATATGTATAAGTTTCCAGGAAGAACCCAAATTGTTCCTGTTTGGATCATGTGCTAAATACTTGGACCAATCATTGTCCCAAGAGAGGGGATGACTGTCCAGGCCTGGGTCACATGCCTATCTTTGTGACCCAGCTATTGTGATTCTCAGACCAAAGGAAACCATGAAGACAGTTAAGTCCCCAAAGGGAGAGATAAAGAATAGATAAACACAAGGTATCTATTACATTTCATATCTACATAGTGTGCTAACATTTAAAAAAGGGTTTTCACGGCCAGGAGTGGTGGCACACACCTATAATCCCAGCATTTAGGGAGGCTGAGACAGGAGAATCCCAAGTTCAAAGCCAGTCTCAGCAATGGCGAGGTGCTAAGCAACTCAGTGAGACCCTGTCTCTACATAAAACACGAAATAGTGCTGGGGATGCGGCTCAGTGGTTGAGTGCTCCTGAGTTCAATCCCCAGTACCAAAAAAAAAAAGGGTTTCCACATACACTATCTTGTAGTTCTGTGAGGTAGGATTGCATTCCACAGATGAGGACAGGAGTCTTGGTAAGAGTAAAGATTCTAAACTAAGAAAATGTTAGCTAAAAAATGGTAACTGAAAATCGTTATCAACGATGAGGACTTTGTCTTTTAATCATGGGTACAGAAAAATGTGGGTCTGATTTGCTTTTCATTATCCCAGGAAGCATTTTTTCCTATTCTTCCATCAATTATTTGTTTACCTGTTCATTGAACACTTATAATATGTCAGGGGCTCCAGCAATAAACAAGACAGTGTCACTACCCTTGTGGAGCTTCCAGTGGGGAAAATGGACAAGGAAGGCTAACAGTGCTATGAAGGAAATAAAACAGGATACTACAATTGGGGACATTTGGATAAGCGATCAGAGAAGGTCAGTCGTCCTAAGGGTGGAATGGATACTACCTGGCTTTGGCTGAGACTTGAGAAAACAAACTCTCCTGCTCAGCATTGATGCTAATGGCTGACCACAGGCCACCCAGAACACCCACCACAGCCTCAAGGGCTATTTCTAACTCCTTGGTGATGAGCTTGCCAGGCTTGAAATGTGGAGGAAACCAAGAGTACAAATGAGGAGCCACCAAAACTGCAGCTTGAATCCCTTAAACGTAACTGAGGATGATATTCAGACTCTTCGAACAAAAAGTTCATGGATTCTCTTTGGCAATGGCAATGATTTTCATCTGGCTATGGTGGTCCACTGAGGACCTTGTGTGGTCTTTCCAGGGGCAGGAACATGAACTGACTAGCATCTGTTCCAGCCCTAACCTTTGAAGTTGTGATGAAAACCAAGCCCATTCCTGCCTCTTGATACAAAGAGAACATAAAGAAAGCAACGTTCCTATTCCTTTGGGAAGCCAGCCCAGTCGCCCTGGTAGCCAGGAAGTCATGTAATATGTCCACGTCAAAACCAGTGAGTCCTCTGGGAGATTATCAAATTAAGATCTTTCAATCGAAATGCCTAATGCTATTGATTAAAGAGCAGACACAAAAGCAGACCTCCCCTGGCCCCATGGTTGGATGGATTTATGTTCTCCCTGTGTCTAAACCTTGAGCTAGAACACATTTGCTGCCTCTGGGAACTCAGGACTCAGACATTAAGCAGAGCCCTCTGTTCTTTTTCTGGAACATTTCTACATCAGCCTCTGGAAGGGGTGAAGGGCTTTCCTCAGTCCAGATCTGTACTTCCTAAGCTCTCTGTGTGCCCTGATGTCCCCACTCTTTATAGCAGTTAATGCCACATGCAGAGCACCCCAGAGCACAGAGCTGGACCTACTGGAGATACCCATCACCTGACTGAAAGAATTAATGATATATTTCATAATTTCAAAATTTCTGTGCATTTGGGGCTCTCTGTACTGAAGTAAAAACCACAAGATAGTGAATGAAATTGACCAGCTGGTCTAAACTATTATAGAAGAGGAAAAATAAATATATTTTTCTTTCTACTCTCTGAAAATTCTTGGCTGGGGCCCTATGACAGAAGACAGAGTAGCAAGAGAAAAAACACACAAATATATTTAATATGTACTTTATCTAAGATGGATCTTCACAGGGAGATGAAGGTCCAAAGAAACAGTTAAATCAGGTGATTATTAGAGTGGTTTTGATCAAGAGTGGACAGTCATGGAAAAATATGATAAGGCAGATGATGAGGGGAGTGTAGTAAATGGGGGGTGGGGACTGAGCAAGGTCTGTCTGTCCAGATTCTTGTCTGTGTCCCTTCATCTCTGGAGAAAGGGATGCTCTTTCCCTCCGTGTATAAGGAGGGCATCTCACATAGGTCTCTGTCCTATATCAAGGGAGGGGAGGGAATCCTTCCTAGGTTTTTTGACCTGCTTCAGGGGAGGTGAGAGCAAGAGGCCAGAGTGATCCTCCTACTTCTGTCAATTTCTCAGATCCCTTCAGGGTAGAATAATCGATCTGCCAAGACACCATGTTTTGGGTGGCAGGTTCTGCTCAGAGTTCCCACCTTTCCTCCAAAGGCCCAGTCCCATGTCATCTCTGTGAGCTGCCCTCGTTGAGTCCCCAGGCCCAGTTGCATTCCAGGGGGCTTTGCCCCGAGGTGGCATTGTCACGTGGTGCTGCAGAGTGCACATGTGAGCATTTGTTTCTCCATCCCTTCAAGTGTCCTGGGAAGAAGTGCCACATTCCCTTGATCTCAGCCTCCCCTGTGTTCGGCACAGAGACTGGCGGAAGCTAAAACGTCAGAAAGTGATTTCAAATGAGTCGTTCCGCGAGTGGATGAATGGGCAGACCTGGGCCTTCCTCACTTTGAGATCTCTATGGCACTGGGTTACAGGTTTGAGAATATGGATCAGAATCTTGGCCTGGTTCAATGGTATGATGGTCTCAGCATCCGATAAGCAGCTCCTCCACGCCCTGCCCCATGGTGTGCTTTCTCTGAGAAAATGTCTCCATTCTATTCCCACTGGGATTGTGTAGGATGAGCAAAAGATGCCAACAGAACCACCACCTGTGGGACCTGAACCAAAGACCTGAGGGAGATGGTTAAGTCATGTAAGAGACAGAATCCCTTCAGTTGACCTGCTAGACCAACCTTAGAGATCAGTCGGGGGAGCAAGAACATCACCAGATCAATCACTGCTAAAGGCAAGCTCCAGCTGGGTGCGGTGGCGCACGCCTGTAATCCCAGCACTTTGGGAGGCTGAGACAGGAGGATCGCGAGTTCAAAGACAGCCTCAGCAACGACAAGGTGCTAAGCAACTCAGTGAGACCCAGTCTCACAGTAAAACACAAAATAGGGCTGGGGATGTAGCTCAGTGGTCGAGTGCCCCTCAGTTCAATCCCCAGTAACCCCCCAAAAAAATTTAAAAATTTGAAAAAAAAAAAAGGTGAATTCCTCTGAAATGACAGTGGGCAGGGTTTGGGCTACAGCTGTTCATTCCCATAGGAAAATTCCAACACAGGGAGCATGGAAGAAGGAATATAGAATTTCCTTTCCTACACTTCTTCAAAGAGGCTATGACGTCTCTCACATCAGCACCCCTCATCAATCTGTGTAGACTGGCCTTAGGACAGTCCTGTCTGGAGGCTAGGATCTCCACCAACCAGAGGATTGTGGGAGTATCCTAGCATTCTATTGCCAGGATACTGGTCAGACCATCAGGAATGATGTGGAGGCTTCTCCAAGACCTGATTCCAGGCACAGAGTTTTCAGTAATTGAAGCTCATTTCCTCCTAGCATCAGCAGAGGCCAATGTAACAGAAGAGGCCAGTCTCCCATGGAAGGAGGCAAAGCAGGGCCTGTTGGCTGCAAGCCTTTTCTCCCCCAGGGTGGAAAGCAAAGCCAGGTGCAGGAAGCAGCTGAATTAAACAATGTCATAGGGGTGAAAGGGGTGGTTGTGATAGAAGGAAATGCTCAATCTGACAAAAGGAAAATCAAAGCTCCAAATGATCCCACAGGGAGGAAAGGTGAGTGAGGGGGAAATGAAATAGAAAACACCAACAAATTGGAAATAGGGTCCAGAGATGGAGGAAAGGAATTGAAATGCTCTGGACCAGGGAGACAGCTCCCCAAAGAACTGGTCTTTCCAGAGGGGAGCTGAGATCCCACAGGTCTGAACCACATTCCATGGAGTCAGGGTAACCCAATTGCTGCTGCTTCCTCAGCCCAGAGATGGCCCAAGCCAAGGCCTCCCTGGCCTGGAATCTTTCTGTTGTTCTATGTGAAGGTCAACCTGGCAGACCAGTCACCTCAAAAGACTGGTAGACTTTCTTACAAATGATGATGTCCTAGTAAGGCAAAGGGCTACCTGGCCACCCTGGAAAACATTTCCACACTCGACTTCAGTGCTAGTGGCCAGACATACTGGACAAAGATACCAGAATGCAAGAGTGATCTCTAAGAAGTTCCAAGTCTAATTGGCTCTCTGTCCTTTGAGAATCCACTGGGGATTTAGCAATATCTCCATTTGAAAGACAAGGGGAACATGTTTGCTGAATGAATGTTCAGCTGAAGTTCTATGCAAGTTCTCTCCCCTCACCCACCCTCATTTCCTGGGACCCCTAGCACAGCCTTTTGGCTCCTTCTGGGTTTCCAGCCCCCTCACATGACTGAATCTCTAGCTTTTGCTCCTGGGAAGGATCTTCTTCATCCTCTGGCTCTCAGCTTCCTCCTGCACATGGGCCCAACTTCCTCCCGGGTCACCTGGGCATGCCTTCATCATTTGCACTGTCTGCACGCAACTCCGTGGGCTCCTTTGTGAATGTCATTAAGGCTCTTTCTCATGCTTCCCTGAGCCTGCCTTATTCTGAGGGCCCCATGGGAGCTAGTTTGGGCCTCTTCTTCTGAGGCTTTCTCTAAGTCCAGCATTCTGGTCAAGGCCAGTGCTCTACCAGCTGAGTGACTCCTGGAAGTCTGAACTCCACCAATGCGACAAATGTTTCAGAGCTAAGTTACTTTGGAGCAGTATCCATGATGTCATCTGTATAAACAAAAATACTGGGCCCCAGCTCTCCATGTTACCTGCTAAGTCTCCCAGGAGGGAGTGTGAATTGAGGTGGATCTCAAATGTTCAAAAGGAATTAAAATCTCTGCAGGTGAGGAGCAGCTGAAGGAAGTAGGACTTGCTCTGCTTGGAGAGGGAAGCCTTGAGTTTGCCTGCTAGCCGCCTTCCAGTCTGAGCCAGGCTGTAGTGGGGAAGCATGAGCCGTGTGCTCCATGGGGGCAGAATGAGGGCTGATGTGAATCAACCCAGTGTGGACATAATGCAGCTCAATGGAAGGAAAGCCGTGGAGCAGTCCAGGGGACCCTGAATCTCAATACACGCGGAGCATCCTTTACGAGAAGGGCACAAGTGGAATGAGGACCAACTTGTAGAGAGTTTGGCATGGAATGGGACAAGAAGACAGCAGAGAATGGAAAGAGATAACCGTGAACTGCATGACCTTCAAAGCCTCTCCAGCCCTGGAGAATCTGACCATTACTATGGAAGGTCATTAGCTTAGACAGCAAGAGACTTACTTCAAAGACCTCCAACATTTACCCTAATCATGGCATCAAAAAATCTGGAAAGAAGTCCAAAGGTCATTTTCTACAACCTCCCCAGCCCTGCCCAATGGCACGGAGCTAGCTAGAATTTCTACTGGGCTGCTGCCGGAGGTGGTGGCAGGTAGAGAGGAGTGGAGCATTCTAGGTTGAGTGTCAAACTGCAAAAATGTTGCTGAGCGCCCCACCATCAGCCTGGGATCTTTACAGATGTGCTCCTCCGTGCTGGAGGGAGAAAGCCCTGCTCTGTGGGAAGCAGGGAAGCAGCCCAATGCATTGTGGAGCTGCCTTGCCAGCTGCTGACAAGGGAGGGGCTCACAGACAGACAACCTCTGGAGGGGTGCAAGTCGCTCACAAACACAGGCACTTCCTGCGCTTGTGAGCTGTTTGGAAGCTCCTGTCAAACGCACTTCGAGCAAAGAGAAAGGAGGCGAGTAGGAATGACGGCTGCGACGGAGGTTGGGCATGTTTCCCTAACGCTGCTGCTGCTTTGTAACTCTCCTCCTTCATTGCGGAAGCTTCCTTTCAAAATAATTGGGGAGCAGTATGACTAATGATCACAGTGTCTCTGTTCCCCAAGGAGCCAGGAACCAGCGGGCTTGCCCTGGGGCAGCTGGGGGGATTCACGCCTGGTTGGGGATGTTCCCAGGCCCCTCTGGGGCTGCTACACGCTGGATAACACGGGCCTCTGAGCCTTAGAAGCATCTGGTGAGCTTTTCACTCTCTGCACAGGTGGTTGGCATCCTGTGGGCACAACCGTAGGATCTCAGAGTGGGCACAGGCCAAATTGTCCTCCTGATGATGGAACAAGAAGATTAACTGGGCTGGGGTCCCATTACAGCGAAGTCTGTGATACTGATTAACTCCTGCTGTGAATCTTTCCATTGCAACCCTGTCCCTCCAAGGTCTGGCTCACATGTCAATCCCAGGTCCTCATCACTGCAGGCTTACCTCCGCCGCTGACTATCACAATGTACAGGCGTCTTATTCACTCACCCGGTAGATTCTATGATCCTGGAGGGTATTCTCCAAGCCTTATTAAATCTCCAAGTCTGAGCCTGAAGTTACAAGGCGCTCAAGGTCAGGGCTGGGCTGGAGCCAGGGTGAGCAAGGGAGACCCCTGGGGTGTGAAATTCAAGGAGGGCCATACTCTCAGTCTCCCACACGCCCAGATCAGCCCCTGAGAATGAACGCTTTCTAATATGATTTAAACCACCTAGCAGGCTCACACCAGTTCTAGCCCTGGGGAACAGGAAGAAAAGAATATTAATTGCTGAGAACCAACCAGGTAGAGGCACTACATCATTTCATTTATCCTCAAGTAATCCTATAAAATAGGTACTGACACCTTCATCTATTAAACATGAAGGAACTGAAGCTTGATACAGGTTTGTGCCTTATTGATGGTCCCAGAACAAATACCATGGAGCCAGAACTTGAACCCCAGGTCTTCCTACTGCCAAAGCCCTGCTCACTGTACTACACCACACGGCCTCCAGCAAGCATGTGGCTGCATCCCTGACCAGGTAACCGTGCCTCTGAAAGGAAGCTCTTGGAGGGCAGGGAGGCCCCACCATTCTAGACAGGAAGCAGGGAGGTGGTGTTCTGCTTAATGCCCCCAAATCTGGCTCAGTAGGTGTGGCTGGAGTCTGGGAATCTGTTTACCAAGACCTGCAGCTAGTCTCCATGCACAGTTGGTAGGGACATTGTATTTTTTTTTTTTTTGGTACTGGGGATTGAACTCAGGGGTACTCGACCACTGAGCCACATCCCCAGCCCTATTTTGTGTTTTATGTAGAGACAGGGTCTCACTGAGTTGCTTAGCGCCTCACCATTGCTGAGGCTGGCTTTGAACTCGCGATCCTCCTGTCTCAGCCTCCATAAGTGCTGGGATTACAGGCTTGCGCGCCGGGCTTGGGACGTTGTACTTTGTCAGCCTCCCTTTGGAACACCTTGTGTCATCTCACTATTCAGAACCAAGAAGTCCTCTCTTAGGTCAACTCTAATCCTCAGGCCTTTTACTGCAACCCCCCACCCTACCTTGCCTCATATCTCCAGCTGGCCTCCTTGGAGACTCTCTGCATGGGCTTCCAGCCCTGGGGGCGTGAACAGGCTGCCAAGTCGTGCTGCTATTGTTGGTGTTGGGGGTGGGGGAACCTGGGAGCAGCAGCCACCACAACAGCAGCCTGTTTAGCCAGTGCCCCAGGCTGCAGGAGCTGCCCAGGAGGGGCCTGGTGCTGGCATAGTTGCTCTGCACAAAGTTAGAGGGCACTGAGCAACAGACAGATAAGGATGAGGGTCTTTTCTGCATCCCTAGGGCACCATCCCTGTGGCTCCGGTCTTCATTTCTACACTCCCTTTCTACTGTGTCACCACCAGGGAGTGCAGCCCAGCTGGCCTGGGACCAGACAGGGAAGGATAGGATGCCCAGAGAGTGTCAACTAGGGAGAGCTGGTGTCCAGGCTCAGTTTGAGAGGCCTCTCATGCTCCCCCCACTCCTGCAAGCAGCAGAGCCAGTGGCAGCCAGAGCCCCAGCCACATGCCAGATTTCCAGGATGAGGAAGAAAGGATCCAGCCTCAGGATAGGTTCCAGGGCGGTGAGATCACAGGTGGCCAGTGTGGAGCCAACCAGTCTACCCAGAGAAGAGACCGGAGGCCTTCCCACCCTCCCCGCTACCACCACCCTTATTACCTCACGCCTGACCTAAGTCCTCGGGTCACCGTCCTCAGCTGCCCTTCCTGCTCCTCCAGCTTCCCTCCAGGCCATTCACCTTCCCAGCAGAGCTCCACCTGCTGAGCTGAGTTCCACCCTGCCCTGCCTCCCTGGCCTGCTCCAGCCTTCTTCCGCCTCTGGGTCTGTTCCAGGTTTCAGGAGGATTCTCTGCTACTCTTCAAACACCCCATATTCTCTCATCTCTCTCTCTCTCTTTTTTTTGGTACTGGGAACTCAACCACTAAGCCACATCCCCAGCTCTATTTTGTGTTCTCCCATTTCCAGCCCACCACCCCTGCCCACCTCAGCCCAGTGCCCAACTCCTGCCGGGTCTGTTCTTCATCTGCCAACCATCGATTTATCTGCAAGATCCATTTCAAATGCTCCCCCTCCTTCTCGTTCTCCTTCTGTGTCTCCTAAACTTTGACCTCCCAGAACCCTCGGCCATTTGTATGGCTTGCCTCACTCAACCCAAGTCAATCTGTAAGTCGCAGGAGGGTACAGAGCCTGGGTGCAGAGCCTTCTACCGAATCTTCGTACTCCCTGACAACCACTGAGCCCCACCTGCCCACAGCTCCTCCCACACATGAACGTTGTTAATAGACCATGGTTGAGTCCAGATGAGAGACCGTCCTTGGGTTTTGATGCTGCAGAAGGTTCTCTCTTTAGAAGATCATCAAAGAAAGGAAGTTCTGCCTCACATCTAGTTTCATTCCACCCTACTTGGGGCCCATTTTCATTCCTCTGTGGAGATGGAAAGCAGTGGATTATCTTCCTGAAAATAATACCCTTCTCAGGCTTGAACGCTATCATTAAGTCACCTTTGAGCCACCTTTCTTCTTCAGGCTAAATAATCCCACCTCTTTTCATGTGCCTTCAAAATGTTACTCCCCGCCCTGTAATTAGCTTGGCAACACTTCTGAATTCTCCCCAAACTCTCACACCCAGAAAGGAGGGACTTTATGGTGAAATGGAAGGAACTGAACTGAGGGCCAACTGTGTGCCTCCGACTACCCCTGACTACACTTAATTTTCCTAGGAACCAATGGATTCTCTTCTCTTCACCCCATTTTACAGACAAGGAAACAGAAACTCAGACAGAGCTTCTCGACCGTATCACTATGGACACTTGGGGCCAGATTATCCTTTGTTGTGGAGAGCTGGGAGCTGTCTGTCCTGCACATTGTAGGATGTTTAGCAGCACCCCTGGCATCTGCCCACTGGATGCCAGGAACTACCTTTCCCCACCACAATTGTAACAACAAAAAATGTATCCAGATTTTACCAAATGTCCGGGGGGGGGGGGGGGCAAAATCACCCCCAGCTGAAAACTACTTTGTTAAAGGAATTTTCCAGAAATCAATCAACTCGTAAATAAAAGAGACTAAACTCAAATCTGTCAGATTCAAAGAATTTTCTTCCTACTACCTCCATACAACCTCCTAAGATAAAGTCTTACTTAGGAAAACAATAGGAAAAAGCCATTATGTTTTCTACTTTTATCATTCCTGACTCCAACATTTAATCTTCTATGTGTGTCACTGGGATCAGCTAATAGATTACTTTGCTCCAAATCTAACCCACACTATGTTTACCCACACTCAATTTGAAAGCATTACCTTGGGTCCACTGTGACCACAGGAACTCCCCCGTTCCCAATCAATTGTTCAGTAACATTAACTTCAGAGGGAGCAGAGAAAATAGGAAACCGATCTCCCTCCTCCTAGAGCAAAAGGTCTAACCTGGAAGCTGGATATACACATGAGCAATTCTCACACTTACTGAGAAATGCACAGACCATTCTGCACTGTCCCTAAACAGGCTGTTGGAAAGTAGGAACACGGAGTCCACCAAGCAGTTGCTGAGACTGCAGATGCCAGACAGTCAGTCTAAGGAGTCAGCTGAGACCAGCCTTTGGCACAGTGAACATGCTGCCATAAACCGAAGCAGATGAATATTGTGGACGGCAAGTTGTGAGGGGGATGTGTGTACTGATGGGACACAGGGTAATGGACCAGGTGTCTGTGCACTGCATTTGCTATTTCAAAGCACCAGGCCATCCTGGAGCTGCACTGTACTCTGAAGCAGCCTCCCTGGTCCTGCCTCCCTCTCCTCTGTTCCAGGTGTCAAGGGTGGGAAAACATACCAGGTTGGCAGACAGTGAACTTTTCCACTTGTTCTCCTGGCATCCACCCAAAACCACACCAGGCCTTGTGACAGCTCCTGCATTTCCTTCCACCCATCAAAATCTGACTTACTCTTCAAGTGCCATCTACTGCTGCCTCTACCTGCTCTCTTTCCATCCCGCCACCCGCTCTCCACCCTGGCCAAGGCAGTCTGCTTATCTTACCCAAACATTCCCAGGTTCCCATCAGCCATTCCATTTTCTTCTTCATTCTTTCCAACATGCGTCTTCAGAGAGGTTACTCTGTACCAGGCACCATGGAGGCACTGGAGAGCAGCAGGGGACAAAGCAAACAGAAACCCCTGCCCTCGTCCTTGGCGGGAGACACTGACATTCTGGTCATTTTTGCCACCTGAATGCTTTGGCCTTGCACATTCCATCTTGAACTTCATAAATTCAGCCCTTCCTTTGGCCTTAGGTCATGTATCTTGCCTCCTCCATGAAGCCCTCCTGTTTCAGCCCAAGCAGGGTCCCTTCCCCTTAGTGGCTCCTGTTGCCTTTCCCCGTTGAGCTGGGCAGGTGTCACGTAACAACATCACCTTTTCTTGTCTGGGTTATGTCTGTCCTCTTTCCCAACTCACTAAGATCCCAGGAGGGCAGAAATTGTTTCATCTCTAGTCCTGCAAAAGCACCTGACAGAGTATCTGGCGCCGAGAAACAATAACAGCATATGAGAAAAATAAGAATAAGAACTCATCTGGATAGAACGCTTTAAAGGGCCAACCGTGGCTTGTAAGTACTTAATACCTATCGGCATGTTTGATCCTGACAAGAAGCTTATAGGGCCGCTGGGGGTGTGCACAGGAAGTGGAAACACAGTGGAAACACAGGCGTGGTGGCGGCAGCAGTGGCGGAACTGCTAATTCCCAGTGCCAGGGAAGCAGAGCAGGTGGATACAGTGAGGCTTTGGAGCAGGACGTGGACGGGAGTCCTGGCTCCATCACTCACCAGCTGGGTGACCCTGGGCAAGTGGCTTTTCTTTCCTTGGCTTGTTTCCTTTACTGTGAAATGGGGATAATTATAGCGCCCATGTCCTAGAGGTACCTGACAACCCCATGAACGAATGCAGGCAGCGTACCCCAGCATACAGCCCGACACTGGAAGCACCCAGCACATGGTGCCAGCTGTCATTATTGCTATTATTATGATGATAATCCCCTTTCAGGAATCACCCACACCTGCTTCCGGTACCCCCCCAACCCCAACACCTCCTTCTGCATCCTCAATTGAGTGGAGGAAAATCTGAGTGCAATGTACTAAGAGAGACTCTTCAGTTTCTACCTTATTCCTCCTTTTCCAACAAATGAGCTCTAAAACAAATAGATCCCAGACGTCACGACTCATTGACAATAACCCAGACCCTTGGAACCAGAGAGGGGATGGAAGCTCTGCTTGGGTTTTGACAGAGCATTGAGGACTCAGAATCCAAGAGGACAGCCCAGGAAGCCAGGCTGCATGTGAGATAGCTATCGTCTCTTCTCTGCCACCACGGAGATCAGCTGGGTGCTCTTTCCTGAGAAATCTGAGGCTGCTGTAAAAAACCATAATAAAAAAAATACACAGCAGCCTCAAATGTGGGCATATAGCAACCTCCCCGGGAAGCGGCTCTATTTATGTCGGCTACTAACACTCAGGGTTCGTTCAACAGCCACTTCTTTGTGTTGTTCGGCTCCCCAGCACACGACCTGTGTTCAATCCATGTTTTGTAGGGGACCAGGAGCGCTAACCTCCCTGCGTTTCTCCTCCTTTCACAGCAGTTGGGATCCATGGCAGCCTTCTTCTCCTGGGCTTTCATCTCTGCATCCCTCCATTTCTGCCTGCAGCAGTGAAGCATCAATTATACACTCCAATTATGTGATTATACATATTTTCACTAATTAATAATAATTCTTGCTACTCATCCGCCAACTCCCGTTGGAGGGCTTCAGAGGGCATTTCAGAGGATAACTGCAGCTTTAACCCCTGGGAGGGATAACCAGGCTATAGAACTCCTGGGATAAAAGAGAAACTGAGGCACCACAATGTACCTTCAGAAAGTCTGTCATAGAGGCAAACACTGAATCTAATACTTGGCTTTGTCTTGGCAGAGGATTTGTTCAAGTAGATGGGCCTAGTGGATGGGGAGATGGCAGGAAGAAGAAAGTAGTTTATTAGCCCAGGGGTAGTACTTTGTAGGTGTTAATTTGGCCATCATTAAGGTTCTAAGTTTCTCTTATTTACAGAAATCTGGATGTTTTGGTTACATATCATACTACAGCTTCCCCTTTTGAGACTGTCTAATATGTGGGGAAGAAAGGTGACTTTATGATCTACTAAAAGCATAGTAGATCTATTTCTACTAGTAGACTCTATTTCCCAGAGTCATATGCCAGAGCAGGAGGGACTGGTCTGGTATACTCAGGCAGAAGCTTGAAACCCAGAACCAATGAAAACCATGTGTATACATCAACATCATGTTCCTTGTCAAATTTAATCCTCAAAACAAGATTGTAAGGCCAATTTTACTGTCCCCATATTACAGAGGAATTCAGTGTCTTAAGAGTGACTTATCCAAAGTCACGCTGACTCTAAGTGACACAACTGTGACTAAACCCAGGTTCCAGTACATTCCAGAACCTGTGCCTTTTCCACTGTGTCATGTCGATAGCACAGCCAATTAGTGGCAGAAGACTCCAGCACTTTGATGCATATGACAAATCTGAGCCCTTGGAATCAGAGATAAGCCAAACTGACAAAGAGAACAAGACATTCCATACTTAAGCCGCGTCTTCCTGAAGCCAGATTTCATTTTGATTGGGGCACTTAGACAGCAGAGTCCTAGTCATCGAAAAAAAATCAATTAAAGCAGTTTTCAGATTGAACAGGCTGGTCAGTTGATGGACCTCACCAGCTCAAATCAATCCGTTCATCCAGACGGAGTTAAAACCTTGGTGCCAGCAAGTTGAGTGAGGCTGAGATTCTGCTGCATACCCAGCAGCAGAGACTGTGCTGAGCTGGGTCCATTCTGTGTGTGGACCAGCCCCTCTTCAGCAGAGAGAGCTGGGAGCCCTGGGCCCCCAGCCCCTCCCCATTACAATGGGGAGACAGAGGGCCAGGGCCCATTCTATACCCACTCTGTGACCAAGGACAGAACTGGCTTCATAGACTTGCAAAGTCCAGGCAGACTCAGACCTTGTGCCTGGGAACATGCAAACCTAATAAAAGGAGGTGAGGTTCTGGGTCTGCCGCCTGCCGCTCTATCAATGCTCTACCCCAGAGGGACCTGCTCAGCAGAGAGCCCAACAAAACAGTAGCCAAGCCCTGAATCATCCTTAGGTCTAAGAACCCTGTCTGTCACTGGCCCTAGCTGCTTAGCTCTGGAAAAATGACAGAATCTCAGCATTCTAGTTCCAGCTCAGAAATGTAAGCTCTTATACAGCTTGTCAGTCCTTTTCATAGAACTGATTTGCTGTACTGTGCACTAATTATCTGCATAATCTTCTATTGCCTCTATTAGAGGTTGAAAGAGTTGGCATTAAGATGCTGTTATACACGAAAAGACATACAAATGGTTCATAAGTACATGAAAAGATGTTCAACATCATTAGTCATGAGGGAAATGCAAATTGAAACCACAATGAGATGCCACTACACACTCATTAGAATGGCTACAATTTAAAAGAAAGAAATTGCAAGTGTTGGCAAGGACATTGAGCTCTGCATACGCCCTGCATGGCTCCATGAAGTGGACTCTCAGACGTTCCCGGTGGAAAAGCAAAATGGTACAACAAACACTTTGGAAAAATAGGCAGCTCTTTAAACATTAAGCATACACTTGACCCTAAAAGCCAACAATTCCACTTACAGGTATCTACCCAAGAGACACAAAGATGTGTGTCCACACAAAGACCTGGACGTGAATGTTCATAGCAGACTTCTTTGTATTGCCCCAAACTAAAAGCAACCCAAATGTCCATCATCAAGAGCTAAATGGATAACAAACCATAGTGTGGCTGTGCAATCAATGGAATATTGCTCAGAGGTGAGGGGAAGGAATGAATTACTCATAAATGCAACAAAATGGATGAATCTCCAAAAAGTATATGCCGAGTGAAAAAAGACAGACACAAAGGGTATGTGTTATATGATTTCATTTATCTGAAACTCTAGAAAAGAGAAATCTAATCTCTCGTGGCAAGAAAGCAGATCAGTGATTGCCTGGGACCAGGAGCGGCCGGGAGATTGAGTAGGAAGGCGCAGCAGGGATGCTTGGGGGTAATGGAAATGTTTATATCTTGATTGTGGTGGTGGTTTCGTGAGAGTTTCATTCATCAAAACTCACTGAGCTCTAAATGCTTAAAATAGGTCTATAAATTATACCTCAATAAAGTTGGGAGAAGGCCATGGATAAGATTATTACGAACAACCTTAACTTTGGATTTAAATAGACAACTTGGAGTTACCAGCACTTAAATCTAACCCAAAGTTAAAATAGAATGAATGTCAGATAAATGTTCCAAGAGGAACACACACACACTTAGACATATTCAGCATACACACGAACCTTACACGCACTCACAGATACACACTCAGGCACTCACACACTCACAGACACACACACACACACACACACACACACACACTCACAGGCCGCACATATACGCACTTAGATGCTATTATGAGACTGGGTGGGGGGACCCAGGAATTCCTGAAAGCTGCCTGTAAGGTGTTTTCTTAAAAGGATGGACTATATACAACAAAGGAAAAGCAAGACAAAGGAATGTGGTTTTGTGAGCCCTAGCTCTGTTACCAAACTCACTACAGAGATCATGTGAAAGGTTCCATTTCCTAAACCAGTTGGCCTTGAATGGCAGAAAACCAAATAAGTCCCCATCCCTCCTTCTCCTAACGACTAAACCCTAGTCTCAGAGTGTGCCCTTCCCTCCTACACAGCTCCCCCAGCACTGAGAAGCCAGGCAGGGGCAGGCACCCCTCAGGCATGTTTCACTCTCCAGGGCATCAGGCACTGGTCCCCGGAGCCTAATCCATGTCAGCTGTGTCCTTACACTAAAACGAGACTCACAGAATCAGATTCCCTCAGGGCCTGCCAGGGAAGGTCAATAACTGAGTGAGGTGGGCCACTGTGAGGCAAGAGGGAGAGGTGGGAATGTGCTTGGCCCAGAAACCCACAAGTCCAGTGTAAGAAGATCATCTCGCTTCAGAGCCATCCAGTATTGATGTGTGGGAATATGCAACCAGTCAGGTGTGGTCAGGTTTGCTGGTTTTTTCGAAAGAAGCCAAAAATTCAGAGTTTCACGCCAACTTTCTTAATTTTAGATACTGGCAACAATAAAAATATTTGAAACATGGTATGAGCCAAGCAAAACACATGCCCAGTCAATGTCCCCTTTGAGGAGGACCTTGTGTAAGGGCTGTATTCTCTGAGGAAAGGAATCAGTTTAACCTCCCAGTCAAGGCATAAACCAATTCAACATCCCCAGCAAGTCATTTTCCAGCCCATTCTTAAAATCTCCAGTGACTGGGAGATTGACCACTCCATCATGGAATTGTGTGCCCGCCCTTCCGTCCCCTTCAGCTGGCCCTGACCATTCCTTTAGGACTCAGCCAAGATGTTACCTACTCCAGGAAGCTGTTCCTGATCCCTCGTGTCTACCTTGGACTCTCTGACATGTGTTTCCATATCCTGTCCTGTCTTATCTCAATTCTGTCCACACTCTAATACATATCTGTCTTCCCCCAGGCTGAGAGTTCCTGGAAACGGAGGTTAAAAACCAGTGGTTAGCACACACAGTAGGTACATCAGTTAGCATTTTCTGATTACAAGTGATAACAATTCCATCAGACTCGATTCGATACTCAGGAAATATTTTCTCCATATAAGTGACCAGGAAAGGTTACGTCAGACTTGGGAATGACTGAGCCAGGGGTTCATACAGTGTCAACCACGCCTGTCTGCCCCGTCTCTCCTCTGCCCTCCACCTCCCTGTCAGCACCCAGGCAGTAGCAAGATGGCAGCCAGAGAGCTGACCCCAAGTGTATCTGGATGCCTCATTAGTAAGCCCTTTTATAGATGAGTAAGCAGAGACATGAAGATGTAAAGGAACGTGCTCAGGATCAGACAGCTGGGAGATACAGGAAGGAGGAAGCAAGGGAACAGCGGGCCTCCAGGACCCGCGTTGAACGCTACACAATGGTGCCTTTCTCCTGGCCAGCTCCAGAAGTGGCCTCTCATGGCCAGGCAACTTTTGTTTAAATGGTGCAGTGGTGGGGAGAGACACCATTCTCATCCCTCCCACCTGCGATATCAATGAAACACAGAGGTGGAGGGAGCAGAATAATGTCAATAAAGAGAAGTGCGCTATGGGCGCCTATCCATGGCACAGCCAGGTCCCAGTCGCCGGCAGAGTGGGGTTCCCTATCTTTTGGTGTGATTTCTGAGTTCTCCTCTGGCCACTGTTCTCCAAGGCCACATTTGGGATGGCAATGGGGAAGATGCAGTCTTTGGAAGCAGCCCTCTACCTGATGGGGTAGTGGGGACCTGCCAGTTGATTTCCCTGGATGATGAGCAGCTTAGATAGGTTATTGGAAGGTTGCGGGTTTCTCTTGCTGAAGAATCCTCAGAGCTTTGTGAAGTTGTTGGTGTCCACTTTCTGGCTGCTCCACAGCTTAGCACCCAAAGCCCCAGCTTTCTGTGAGCCGCAGTCTTTGAGTACACAACCTGCCTGTGCTCCAGACAGGCCCCTAGCCAACAGCTTGCTGGTCTCCGTCCTGACCTCGCAGCCCTCAGGAATTTAAAACAAGGGCCTGGAGGCTGGGAATGGAGTCTTGGGTTCCTTGGTCCCAGCTGCACTGAGGGGGCTCATCACAGGGGGTGCCTGGGAAAGGTCTAGAGGATCCGTATGTTCCCAGGTTGCTACTTTTCTGTCTTCTTTAATGTTACTTTTAGGTGGGAAAGATCATTTAGCTTTCTAATCATGCAGGTCTCCACATTTCTGATTCTTAGCTGTTAATGGATTTCAAGTCACAAGTAAGGAGTGGATATTTCAGGAGATCTCACCAGGAGCCTAATGTAAATATGATCTGCTTTCAAGAAAGCAGGATTCAACCTAAGCTTGTCATTGTCCTCAAGACCTTACAAAAAGTCACTTCTATATAACAAGAACTTCAGCCTTTTGGACCAGGATCCGTGAGTCCTTACCATCCAGTGCTGCCACTCAGCCAACTCCACATGTGTGCTCTGTCACCTGTACATCCCCACTCCTGGAACTAATATTTGCATCCATTTTGTTCAAATAACAAAGGAAACAAAACCAATGTAAGTGAATATAAGTGTATGGCTTCATAGATGTGAGAGTGACAAAGTGTGGCTTCAGGCACACCTGGATCCAGGGGCTCATGCAAGGATGGGTGTAGTTTTTTGGTTTCTTGGGTCTGCTCTCTTCCACATTTTATTTTCTTCTCAGGTGTCCTGTGGTTATACGTGGATCCAGACTCCCCACATCCTCACCAATTATTACCCAGCAGGTTAAAGCCAGAACTTTCTTCTTTTATAGTCAAACAAAAACTCCGAGTCTTCTCTCATGGGTCTAAATTTGTCATGTGTCCATCCTTGAATGAATTACAGACGATCCTTGACTTACAGTGGTTTGACTTTTATAGATTTTTTATTCTTTTAACCATGGTACAAAAGCAATACACATTCAATAGAACTCCCACTTAGAATTTTGAGTTTTGATCTTTTCCTGGGATAGCAGTGCCATTTGATCCTCTCTTGTAATGCTGGCCAGGGGCAGATAGCCTCAGCTCATGGGCATAAGGGGAAACAACAAATGCTCCATACTGTGTTCTGATGCCAAGATGGGACATATCATGGGTTAAGTGTATTCAATGCATTTTCAATTTAAAGGTATTTTCAACTTACAGTGGGTTTATCAGTACGTAACTCCATCCTAAGTCAAGCCAGAGAGGTCCAGTGCTCTGATTGGCCAGGCCTGGTCACATGCCCTCCTAGAGTTCCTGTTACCCAGAAGACATGGGGTTAAGAAAGGGACTTCAAGCCGGGCGCAGTGGCGCAAGCCTGTAATCCCAGCACTTAGGGAGGCTGAGACAGGAGAATCGCGAGTTCAAAGCCAGCCTCAGCAATGGCGAGGCGCTAAGCAACTCAGTGAGACTCTGTCTCTACATAAAACACAAAATAGGGCTGGGGATGTGACTCAGTGGTCGAGTGCCCCTGAGTTCAATCCCCAGTACCAAAAAAAAAGAAAGGGGACTTGAGAAAGAGACTGGAGTATGGCAACTTCCTACAAGATAATCCTCTTACACGGATACAGAGGAAGAGATGCTCAAGGTGAGGTGACGGGGAAGGGGCACAGCTTCCGCATCCTCTCTGGATTTGTGGTCTTCCAGGAACCTCCTACAAGACGGGGTAGACAAGAAGTCAGCAGATATTCATCTTGTGAGTGAGCAAATGACTGGCTGACCCTCTCACCTGAGTGAGAGAGCATTCTGGAAAGAAGGAAGGCATAGCAATTTTGTTCTCTACTCAGAAAAGACCTAGAGATGACATTCACAGGGGTGTGTGCCCATCCGTGGCTTGGTGTCACCCACCTCACTGAGGCAGTAGGCCAGTGCTGAGTCCTGAGGACCTGCTTGCAGGTAACCAGATCTCAATGGTCTGTATGGCGGACTCTCCCTGGATTATCCAGGTCAGTGTTTAACTCTAGACTGGAGTCCCCTGGTACTATGGGATTCCAAGCAAAACCCAGGAGGTCAGGCTACATAACTTTAAAGGTCCCTTCCTTCAAGAAGCTTTGCCCCATCTACGACCATTTATAGCATGTACACAAGGAACGCTGGTTGGCTTCCATGACTGTCTGAGCAAAGCAGACAGGAAAGCAAATCCGCTCATGGCAGGGAGTGGGGCTGGAGTGGGAAGCCATAAAAGTCCTCCCAGAAAGGGCAGGAGAGGGGACGGAGAGAGGGTGATTAATGGGTACAGGGGTGCAGCAGGAAAAGAGGAAAAACTCAATGTCTTCAGTGCTGTAGGGTAACTGTGGTTGACAACAACTAATTGGATATTTTCAAATAGCTAGTAGAGATGATTTGGAATGTTCCCATCACAAAGAAACAGTAAATGTCTGGGGCCATGGATGTGCCAATTACCCTGATCTGATTGTAACACGTTCTATATGTGTATTGAAATGTCCCATTGTATCCCATAAATATGCACAATTATCATGTGTCAATTAAAATAAAAATATATTTAAAAACCATCCCAGACCCGGACCTGGAGATGCATCTGGTGGATTCCTCTTCCATCCACCTTGCTGCCTCCAGCCTCTGGCCTGGGTTCGTAGAATCTGACGTACCCAGACAGTGGTCGCGCTGTGTGACCAGTGTTTGTACTAGCTGTCACTGTCCATGAGCCTCCTCCAGACTTGCTTAGAGGTCATCATGAGTTGGGATCCTAGAAGCAAATCCTGAGAAAGGGACACATGTTCAAGGCATGCATTAGGAGGGACACTGAAGAGACCAGCCAGGTAGTAGAACAGTTGGAACAGGGAAGAAGACAACAGGACTGTGGTGTTGGAAGTCCAGCCTCAGCCTGAACCCTGGAAGCTCTGGAGTGTGAATTA
>PVHX01017663.1:0-39216 GCA_004024805.1 Geosciurus inauris | reverse complement strand
ATAAACATTGAGGTGACTGCTTTATTGTAGTGAGCTTTTTTAAAATCTTTAGGGTATAGGCCAAGGAGTGGGATAGCTGGATCGAATGGTGGTTCCATTCCAAGTTTTTTAAGGAATCTCCATACTGCTTTCCAGATTGGTTGCACCAATTTGCAGTCCCACCAGCAGTGTTTGAGTGTACCTTTTTCACCACATCCTCTAATCAACTTTCTTAAAGGAAGCTGTGAATGTGTATTTTTCCTTATACATAAAGAAACCGGAGATTAAATTCTCTGACATTTTAATCTCCAAATTCTCTTTCCATTTCCTCAGTGACTAAAAATGCATTTTATGCATCAGGACAGAATTAAAGATATAGCATTTTATAAATGAAAAACTTGAAACATATTACATTGGGTAAAGTGTCCTTTATATTTGAATACATTAAATGAATTTATCATAAAACCATGTTCTTAGAAGAGACAATGAAAGGGTACCTAATCCATCAAATAATCCCTTTGAAAGGAAAGATTACATGTAAATTTTCTAGACATACATCCCTAAACTCACGGATACACACACACACACACACACACACACACACACACACACACAAATATATACGGAAGATTCAGGAAACAGTCAAGAGAAAACAAACAAAAAACTGCATGAATGAGTCCAAATGACTACTCTCTACATAAATAAGAATATCTTATGAACTTAAAATACATGTTAGGATTACAATACACAGCAATAAATAGCAATTTGAGGGATTAGAAAAGTTAAATTGCCCTAAGTTTTTGTATAATTAAAATCTACAAAAGAATATTTCAGAATTTTTCAAGTCTTCTTAAAATTTCTGTAATGAATAGAATTGTGTCATCCTAAAAGATAAGCTCAAGCCTTAATAGCTGGTATTTAGGAGCATAATATTATTTGGAAATAGGGTCTTTACAAATGTAATCAACCTAAATCAAAGTCATACAAAATTCAGATAGAGCCTGTTCCAATGATGGGTATCCTTATGGAAAAGGAAAAAAAGAATCTTTGGACACAAAAGTACATAAAAGTGCTATGTAATGATGGAGGCAGAGATTAGGATGATACATTTGTGAGGGAAAAAAAATTCCAAGGATTTTTGGCAACCACCAGAAGCTTGGAGAAAAGCGTGGAACATATTGTCCTTCAGAACATCTAAAAGGAACCAATCTTGCTGACACTTTGATCTTGGAGTTCTAGCTCCCAGAACTGGCACTAAATAAACTTGTATTGTTTTAAATCACCAGGTTATACTACCTTGTTATGGCAGCCCCAGAACATTAAATATATTCTTGCCAAAAACTCTCCAGGTATCCAACCTGAACATCTCAGATAAGTTTTAGAAAATTATGCTAACAAATTTTATGCAATTTAAAACAGTGAATTTACTGTGTTATCTAAGAAAATATACATTGTGACTTTTCATACATACTCTTACAGAATTTATTTTTATCTCCTTATAGTTTTTCTCATCCATGTATAGCAGAGAACCCAGATTTCAGACTCTATGAGTACTATGTATCTTAATCTGTTTTAACCAGTAGCATTAAAGTTAACCGCAGACTAACTTCCTCTAATTTTCCCCTAATTTTGTCACCCATTACATGCCTTCGAGTCCTCTTTGTATTTTCTAAGATATAGACTCCATAGTGTACAAAGGAAAATAATTATCATGAATCAGGAAGAATCCATAGAGTTGAAGTTTTGTTTACATAAACATTACCTCCACTCTTGATCCAATTCATTTCTCATCAGCTTACCTCCTCAGATTTAAGACATCAGCATTTCATTCACAACACAGGTGAAAGGGGTCTTCCTCTATCAATTAAACTCTGAAATAATCTCCTGGTTTGGTTTCACTGAATATACTGCTGACTTTTAGATCCATGATAAAAGAACCATTTATTTGACCAAGACTCTCAGACAGGAAGAGGGAATCAACTGGAGGTTAAGAACCTGACATTTTTACTTAATAAGATTACCAGTACAAAATCTGTGGAAAGGAAACCTTGGAGGTGTTGGGGGACAGTCCTAATCTACCACCAGGGTAATGGCCATGCTCAATTTTGCCTTTCACATTTTAATTGTACAGCAGTGATTTTTCAACAGAGTTGCAGATGGCAAACATGCAAAAGACATTAACTTTATTTATGTTTTGTATTATAAATGTGGCTATTAAAATTCTTCCAGTTAGTTTTGATTGAAAAAGAAAAAGATTACCAATACAAATATACAGGAAATCAGAAGCCCAGACAAGTTTCACATATCACTTTAAAAAAACTAAGTATGTCTATAGAAAATCAGAAAAAAACAAAATAAGTACAATAATATATTCTATTTGCTCTTTTATTTATAGGACATAATTATGCTGCATCATGTCTCAGGCTTTCTATAAAAATACATTTGAATATCTTCATGGTAAAAATAAAGAGACTTATGATACTAGCTGAAAAAGTAAATTGACACTTGGATGTGGCATGTTTAGTCAGTTTTACTTCAATGCTTAGAAAGAATGGTGTTAAGTTCTCTTTCCTTTTCACTGCATGCTATATCAGGAACAGCCAAATTGCTTGTATAAAGTTCAAACTAAATATAAAATAATTTTGTTCAGAACATGGCTTTACTCAGTGGTTCGGTGGCATTTTCTAAATAAGCCCTCTAAACAGTGTTGAAGATATTTTTTCCAAAAGGTCATTTTCTACCACTTGAAAGGTCATTTTATCTGGAGAAATTTTCTCTCCTTCTCATGAGGGCATTATTTACTGGCTGCAGGGCAAATTTAATGTTTGGTTATAGCTCATATATGCTACCATTTATGAGTGATTATTAATGTAGGATCATTTTATGTTGAAGGTATTACACAGAAAATAAATTTAAAAAGTGAAATGCTAAATTGCCTTAAGATAGCTTGTAATGCTGTAGAGGGGCCAACTTTCTGTCTGAAAGTCTTTCATTTCAAGTAGGAATGATAAAGCAGTGATTAAGAGAATATGAAGATCCCAGGAAACCAAAGTGGCCGTGAGTCCTTGGAACAGTGTTTCTCGGCCCTGGCTGCACTTCAGATTTTAATCATTTTTAAAATACCTGTGTCCCACTCCTGATTTCATTGGTCTGGGTGGGGCCTAGGCAGGGTTATTTTATAAAACTCCACAAGTGATTCTAAAATGCAAGCTAGTTTGAGGCTCACTTTATAAACTAGAAAAATTATCCTTAATCTTTTCTTTGGTCACTGAAATCTTTGAGAACATGTCGAATGCTATGGTCCTCTAGTACAAAACCTGACATGTAAACCAGGAATTTTATGGATACTCTCTCTTACACCTATCCATTCACGCATTTAAAAGAATTTGGCATATGTTCAAATGCTCTAATTTGGATCTTGACTGTCCCACAGAAGCCCACGTGTCGAAGGCTTTGCCAGCCTGCGGTGCTATTGGGATGTGGAACCTTTAGGAATCTGGGTCCAGAAAATGGACGTTAGATCACTTGAAGAGGATATAATAGTCCTCCACCATACTCCTGTCATTATGTATTGTGCCACTGTGGCCCAGAGCAATGGGGCTAAGCCACCATAAATTTAAAACTTTGAAACTGTGAGCCAACATAAACCTTTTCTCCTTCTAAATACTCTCAGATATTTTGTCACATTGACTGAAATCTAACACAAAGTCAAACCTTAAGAATCACTAGGGAAAATATAAAATGATAAGTAATATTGTAGCATCTTGCATCAAGTCCATGAGAATCACTCTGTGATTTAAATGGGATGGCTAGTAGGAAAAATACACTGATAAAAGAATAACAGGAAGATATAATAAAACGAGGAATAAAAGATTCTAGGACTGAAGGTTAAGGAAGGACAGCCACAGAAAGGGGATCTTTCCCTATATCTAGGATACAGACTTCATCAGAGGAGGTTTTGCTGAACCCATGCATGACAGAACAGTTTTCTGGTTTGCCAGACCCAAGCTGGTCTTCTGTTAAGGAGCAGATAGGAAGCAAGACTCAAGGAAGCAGATGGGCGGATAAGTGACAGTTTGTGGTCAAGGTGTCAGTGTGCAACAGAGGTGGAGGCTCCCATGAGGGCTGGAAACCTAGAACACAGCATTCCATATGGGGAGGGCTGAGGAAGGGGATCCCCATGACACTCTGGGGCTGTAACACCAAACAGGGTGTATATTCTGGGCATGTGGCTTAGACACATCTCCATCCAACATCCTCACATCCCATAACAAGTAAACCAGTGCATGACACCAACGCTCCATAGAAGAAGCCTTCGTCCTGCAGTGGCCCTCCACACCCTCTCCTAAGCAAGCTTAATAAACCATATGGTTTTTTTATATTGACATATAATTACTGCACATATTTATGGGGTACAATTTGCTAATTCATGTACATGAATGCAATATGTAATGATTAGATCAGGGTAATTGGGATGTCCATCACCTCAAATACTTACTATTCTACATGTTGGAAAAATTCAACATCTTCTCTTCTTGTTCTTTGTGAACTATTTAAGTTGTTAAAAACTTATTCCTTTTGTGTAACTATATTTGGTGCCCATCCTTCAACCTCTCTTTATCCTCCCTTCCTCCCACCCTTCCTAACCTCTAGTGACCACTATTTTCTCTACTTCCATGCAATCATTTTTTTTTGCTTCCACATACCAACAAGAACATGGGGCATTTGTTTTTGATTTTAAAAGAGAAATGCTTAAAGAAATTTATTCCATTATGAAAAGAAGACTTTAACATTTCCTTCAGCTTGACTAAATTTTAGAGCTATTTCTAACTATAGACCCTTGACTCCCTCCCATCTTTCTTTGAGAGCATTTACTTTAGAAAACTTGTAATTATAAATTCTTTCCCTGCTCATTTAAGATTTAAATTTTCTTAAACTGTTGATAGTTGTACAAGCCAAAAATGTTTTTCTCAAAACCTGGAAACCATCCTTTTGAATTGTAGTTATCCATAAAGAAAATGCTCTTAATCTTCATTAATTATGTGGTGGGGATAGGGCAGGATCCTAATTTCAATAATTGTATATTAGCCAGAACCACGGTCTAATCACATTGGGAACATTTCCGCTAACTTTTCTTCCACTGACTTTCTACTACTTCACTCCAACACTTTAACTCCCCCAGCATTTGTTTCAACAGAATTGGGTTCAAGCTCTCTCCCTTATTCTTGAATAAAGTCTTCTTTACCAATTCAACCTGTGCTGTGCAAATTTTCTTTGACATTTACTGTAGAGCATATATTAAAGTGTGAATTTTGACCCCAGATTGCTGACACAAATATTTAATTTGTGTTTATCTGAAATACACTAGATTCATTCCTTAAAAATGACCATCTTCACCATTGATTAAAATGTGAGCAATAGTGTTTGAATTAGTATTTCCAAAGAGGTTGTGATCATTTCAAAGAAGAGAACAAAAATTGGTACCAATACAATAAGCACTAAGTCAAGGATGTTATGGTTTGGATCTGGAATGTCTCCCCCAAAATTTCAGGTAACGCAGCAACGTTCAATGTGGCTGGAGAAAGTAGGTCACTGGGAGCATGCCCTGGCACTCTCTTTCTGCTTCCTTGCTTCCCTGCTGCTATGGGGTGAAAAGTTTTTCTCTGCCATGCATTTCCTCCATGATATTTTGCTTCACCACAGGCCAAGATCAAAGGAGTTGGCTGGCCATGGACTGAGAACTCTGAAACCATGAGCCAAAATGAATTTTTCTCCTCTAAGTTGTTCTTGTCAGATATTTTGGTCACAGCAACAAAACAATGACTAACACAGGACATAAGGTTTTGCAGTTTCTCCCTTTTTTATTTTGGTATTTCTCCTATGTTCATTTCTCTCCAAAATACATATGTTGAAATGTTAACCTCCAAGGTAATGGTATTTGGGGGTGGGGCTTTGGGGAGATGATTCGGTCATGATAACAGAGCCTTCAAGAATGTGATTAGTGCCCTTATAAAAGAGACCCCAGAGAGCTGCTTTTTCCCTTCCACCATGTAAGAGCTAAATGAGAAGATGCCACCTATAAGAGAAAAAGCCTTCACCAGACAGCAAATCTGATAAAATCTTCATCCTGGACTTCCCAACCCAGAACTGTGAAAAATAAGCTTATTTTTTTATAAGTCACCAAGTGTTCGGTATTTGTTATGGCAGTCCAAATGGATGAAGACTAATCCCTTTATTTTGAAGGGTTGTCCTTGATTTCATTACTGCATGAAATTGTTTATTAGGTCAGTTCTTAAAGCGTTTACTTGTTTTCTCTTTTCAATTTTTTTTCTCTTTTTCCTTGAATCCAATCAAATTTTATCTGATCCACATGCCATTTTGTAAGGATCTTGTTAATTGATCTGCTATTTTTATCCAGGTATTAACAACTAAACTGCTTATTTTCTTATTGGCATATAAATTTTATTTGGTACCTTACATTAATGAAAAAATGACAATGATAGACAATTCAGACACTGGTGAATGAGGTATTTAAGGGAAAGAAAACATAATGAGCAATTTCAAATAAAATCACTGTCTTCATTCTACAGGGAAATCCCAAGATTGAGTCCTTAACCAAGCTTAGAGATGAAAAGAGCAATGATCAACACTGACCTTTTACATAACTATAAAATCTGCTTCTTCTTAAATGTTACTATTGTTACTTCCAAAAGTTGTCAAAATAATCATATGGGACCTGACATCAAATAAAAAGTCATCAACAACTTAAAAGGGTCACCAACACTGAAACAATTTATGGTTATTTTTAAGCTAGGAATGAGTAAGTATGGAACTTCCAAGTTTGCCTACCAGATGAACTGAATAGTCAGGTCAGAATTTGAGTGGCAGCAGAAATATCAGAATGTTCAAATGTGACATAAAGGTCATAAAATTGCATCAATAACAGAACTCAGTTCAGCATAAAGAGAATAAACACACACACACACAATTTCACAATAGCAAACTGCTACCTAAAATAGTTCCAGATCAAGAAATACATATTCCTCTATTAATTCTAAGAAAAATTACTAATTCAGATTCTAATACAATCAGATAATATAATTGATATTATTTTTTTCTTTTTTCAAATTGCATTCAGATCTGATATGGATTGGTGGTAATTCTAGAAGGCAGTTCTTGCATTAGGCCTCTAGTCATGCATGTAAAGGAATTTCTCAGTGAATAAATAATAAATGAATAATAATTTATCAGTGGATGAATAATAAATAAATAAATAAGATTTTTTTATTTTAGAAAAAGCCTAATTGAAAAAAAAACTTAAGGAAGCCCTTCTGAATACTTTTATATAGCTTTATTTTAGATTTAACCAAATCATAGGATTATAGAGATAGGTTTCTAGAATAAATTTCTTTTTTAAAAAATTTATTTATTCTACATAGGTATACATGATAGCAGAATGCATTTTGATTCATTGTACTCAGATGGAGCACAACTTTTAATTTCTCTGGTGAACGTGATGTAGAATCACATCATATATGCAGTCATACATGAAGCTAGGGCTATGATGTCCATCTCATTCCACCATATTTACTGTCCTCATGCCCCCTCCCCACTCGCTCCCCTTTGAAAAAACTTCCTCCATTCTTCCCGTGTCCTTTCCCCCATTATGGATCAGCATCCACTAATCAGAGAGGACATTTGGCATTTGGTTTTCCGAAATTGGCTTACTTTGCTTAAAATGATATTCTCTAACTCCATCCATTTACCTGCAAATGCCATAATTTTATTTTCATTTATTGCTGAGTAATATTCCATCGTGTATATATACCACAGTTTCTTTATCCATTTATCTACCGAAGGCCATCTAGTTTGTTCCATAGTTTAGCTATTGTGAATTGAGTTGCTATAAACATTGAAGTAGCTGCATCACTGCAGTATGCTGTTTTTCGGTTCTTTGGGTATAGACCAAGGAGTGGGATAGCTGGGTCAAATGGTGGTTCTATTCCAAGTTTTTTAAGGAATTCCCATACTGCTTTCCAGATTGGTTGTACCAATTTTCAGTCCCACCAGCAATGTATGAGTGTGCCTTTTCCTCCACATCCTCACCAACACTTATTGTTGTTTGTATTCTTGATAATTGCCATTCTGACTGGCACAAGATGAAACCTTAGAGTAGTTTTGATTTTCATTTCTCTAATTGCTAGAGATGTTGAGCATTTTTTCATATGTCTGTTGATCGATTGTATATCTTTTTCTGAGGAGTGCCTGTTCAGCACCTTAGCCCATTTATTGATTGCATTGTTTGTTTTTTTGGTGTTAAGTATTTTGAGTTCTTTATATATCCTGGAAATTAGTGCTCTATCAGATGTGAGTGTGGCAAAGATTTGTTCCCAGAATATAGGTTCTCTGTTCACTTCACTGATTGTTTCTTTTGCTGAGAAGAAGCTTTTTAGTATAAATCCATTCCATTTACTGAATCTTGATTTTACTTCTTGTGCTATAGGAGTCAGGTTAAGAAGTAAGGTCCTAATCAGACATGGTGAAGATTTTGGCTTATTTTGACTTCTATTAGGTCTAATTCCTAGGTCCTTGATCCACTTTTAGTTGACTTTTGTGCATGGTGAAAAATAGTAGTTTAGTTTCATTTTGATGCATATGGATTTCCAGTTTTCCCAGCACCATTTGTTGAAGAAGCTATCTTTATCTAATCTTTTATCTTTTATCTAATGTACGTGTTTGGTAGCTTTGTCTAGAATGAAATAACTTCATTTGTGTGGGTTTGTCTCTGTGTCTTCTATTCTGTACCACTGGTCTATTTTGGTGCCAGTACCATGACATTTTTGTTACTATAGCTTTGTAGTATAGTTTAAGGTCTGGTATTGTGATGCCTCCTGCTTCACTCTTCTTGCTAAGGATTGTTTGGCTATTCTGGGATTCTTATTCTTGCAAATGAATTTCATGATTGCCTTTTCTATTTCTATAAGGAATGACGTTGGGATTTTAATTGGAATCATGTTGAATCTATATAGCATTTTGGATAGTATGGCCATTTTAACAATATTGGTTCTGCCTATCCAAGTGCATGGGAGATTTTTCCATCTTCTAAGGTCTTGTTCAATTTCTTTCTTTAGTGTCCTGTAGTTTTCACTGTAGAGGTCTTTCACCTCTTTTGTTAAATTGATTCACAAGTATTTTATTTTATTTTGAGGCTGTTGTGAATGGGGTAGTTTTCCTAATTTCTCTTTCAGAGGATTCACCACTGATGTATAGAAATGCGATTGATTTACTTTCCTCTTAGCACTGCCTTCATGGTGTCCCAGAGATTTTGATATGTTGTATCTGTGTTTTCATTTACCTCTAAAATTTTTTTTTATCTCTTCCCTGATGTCTTATGTTATCCATGTGTCATTCAATAGCTTCTTATTTAGTTTTCAGGTGTTTCCAGGAGTAGTTTCTATTTTTTAATCTGTCTTTGATTTCCACTTTGATTCCATTACGGTAGGATGGAAGGATACAGGGTAGTATCTCTACTTTTTTTGTATTCACTAAGACTGGCTTTGTGACATAACATATGATCTATTTTGGAGAAGGATCCATGTGCTGCTGAGAAAAAGGTGTATCCACTCATTGATGGATGGAAAACTCTATATGTATCTGTTAAGTCTAAATTATTGCTTATTTTATTGAATTCTATGGTTTTTTTCTTTAATTTTTTTTTTTTTGGAAGATCTATCCAGTGGTGAGAGAGCTATGTTAAAGTCAACAAGTAGTATTGTGTTATGGTCTATTTGATTCTTGTAGTTGAGAAGGGTTTGTTTGATATACGTAGATGCCCCATTGTTTGGGGCATAGGTATTTGTGATTGTCCTGTCTTATTGATGTATGATTCCCTTAGAAATTTGAAATGTCCTTATTTATCCTTTTGCACTACCTTTGATTTGAAGTCCACTTTATCTCATATGAGAATCTTGTTTACATGGTCCATGTGAGTGATACATTTTTCCCCACCCTCTCACTTTTAGTCTGTGGATGTCTTTTCCTGTGAAATGAGTCTCTTGAAGGCAGAGCATTGTTGGGTCTTTTTTAAAATCCAGTCTGTCAATCTATGTCTTTTAATTGATGAGTTTAGTTCATTCTCATTCAGGGTTATTATTAAAATATGATTTGTAATCCCAGTCATTTTGGTTTATTTTTGGTTTTTACCTTGACTTGGTTTCTCCTTTAACTGGCCTTTTTTTTTCCTAGTTAGTTCCTCTCTTTGTATATTTTCATTGTTGGTTATTATTTCCTCCTAATAGAATATTTTGCCAAGAATACTGTATAGTGCAGGCTTTCTTGCTATAAATTCTTTTAGCTTTTGTTTATCATGGAAGGTTTTTATTTCATCATCAAATCTGAAGCTCAGTTTTGCTGGATATAAGATTCTTGGTTGGCATCCATTTTCTTTCAGAGCTTGGTGTATGTTGTGCCATAATCTCCTGACTTTTAGGGTCTAGGTTGAAAAATCTGCTGAGATCCAAATTGGTCTCCCCTTATGTATGTTCTGTTCATGATTTCTTACCATCTTCACTGTATGGTCAACTTTATTTTCATGATTGTATATTTTGTCTTCATTATCCAAGGTTCTGTCTTCCAAGTGATCTAGTCTGCTGGTGATGCTTTCTATCAAGTTTTTTATTAGGTTTATTGTTTCCTTCATTCCAAGAATTTCTGATTGTTTTCTTTTTCACAATCTCTAGCTCTTTTTAAAGTAACTTTTGCTACCTGTATTTGCTCCCTTATCTCTTTGTTGGAGTGATCAATGGTTGCCTTTATTTGCTCTCTTATTTCTTTGTTGGAGTGATCAATTTTGCCTGTATTTACTCACTTAAGTTATTCTTTAATTTGCAGATCATTTTAATTATGTACATTCTAAATTCTTTCTCTGACATTTCGTCAACTGTGCTGTCAATGGATTCTATTATTGTAGTATCTTGGTTTATTTGGGCACTTTCTTCCCTTGTTTTTTCATGTTAATTATGTATCTTTCTTTCTTGCAATGCCAATCTGAGGTATTGCAGTTTCTATCCCATAATCTTATAGTGGCACTACAGATTACCTGTATCTCCCCTTGGAGTTCACTTCCAGTCCCCAGCAGGTGACATCAGATGGACACTACTGCCACTAAAGATGGTGGCGGGTAGTGGAGGAAACTCAAAATGGCAGTGGGAGTGGCCCAAGATGGATGTAAACACCTTCAGGGTTGGAGCTAAAAGGTGAGACTTACAATGGCTTTGGGCTGATTGATGGGAGATGCAGCGCTTTGGTGGGCTGCTGCCCTCATGCCCTCTCTGTTGCCCCAAAGTACAGGCTAATACATAGGAAGAACTATGTGGATGGCTGCAGTATACAAGATGGATACAGGAAGGGAGCATCAGCGTGGATCCCCACCATGTGCAGAGGTGTTTCTGAGCCTGGGCTCTCACACAGACCTGTGAGGGCAGTCCTAGGCCTGATCTTGGCCTGGACTCCCTCAGGGATTTTAGATGGTGGGTCTAACCATGGGCCAGGGCTCCCATGGATTGGCAGGGTCTCTTGTGATGAACTGGGGGCCGTTCCAGGACTCAGCTGCCCAGGTCCCAGAGACAGTCCTTCACCTGGATCTGTGTTCCTCTGTGGGTTGGCAGACTGTTGGGTAGCAGTCTTGGGTCTGCCCTTGGCTAGGCTCTTGCAGCAGTCCCTGAAGGTGGTCCTGGGCCTTGGCCTGTGCTCCTGCCAGTGGGCAGGAACTCTGGCATGTAACTGGGGGCCTAGAATAAATTTCTTCACTTTATTCAACTTGACCCCATGTTTTGATTATTTTAATTCTCACTTCCTTCATTTATAACCTCTATAAGCAGAAAGCATTTCTATTAGATAGCTTTAGCATGAAAATTTTTGAAACACTTTGAAATAGAGGAAAAATTCTTAATGGATATCTGATATAGTTCACTCTTTCTGGTTATCTCAACACATTGTCTTTGAGCTAATTAAGTCATAGGTAATTTATAAATAATTATCATCTGGAGAAATGCAAAAGAATAATGTCTGATAGAATGTAATTGATGGTTATCTGGTAGATATAATAGATCTATGTATACTTATAAATCCTTATCAATATGTGTGGTATTAGAGTTCTACCTTGAAACAGTTGTAACATCACACTGGGTTCTTCCACTAATTAATAAATTCAATAATTTTTTATTTTTAGTTATAGATGGACACAATACTTTTATTTTATTTATTTATTTTTATGTGGTGCTGAGACCACTCCCCTAGCCCTCAATAATATTTTTGACACACATTCATTCTGTATTTGTATAATATTATGATATTAATTGTGGATCTTAAGTATCCACAAATCCCCATGTATTAAGGGCTGCTCCATTGTGGTGCTATTATGAGGTGCTGGAGTCTCCTGGTGGGAGACTTTCAGGTCATTGGAGGTACCAGCCTCCCTCTCTCCTTACTTTAATTTCCATGAGCTGATAGTTTTGGTCCACTACACACTACCCACCACAGCCATCAGGCACCTCACCATAGTCCTAACAGCAATGGGTCTACTCAACCACTAAAATCTCTAAAACTAAGTTCCAAGATAAAATTTTTATATGTTATCTCAAGTATTCATTATAGTGACAGAAACCTGATAAACAAAAAGCTTTAATTTATAATTTTTCCTTTAATTAAGCTTTAATTTTTAATTTTCTAGGGTAGTTCATGGTTTCTCTCTGGATATGAGGTTCTTTTTGAGCCTTTTAGAATTTGCTTTCATTAAGTCGAAAGAATTGTGGCATATGTATCCTATAATTTTTAAGTTAAATGCAGTGTTTTGGCTATGTGATTAATGCATAATCAGCTGGATGATATATAATAGTTACAGCTCTAAGCATTAAGAATGTGGGTTTGTCTCCTCAATGTTCCACATCTCCTTTCTTTTTCCAGTGGGCTTCAACCTACATAGGGTATTGACTTAGCTTCAAACACAAAGATTAGGACAATGCCATAAGAAATGGTGGAGACACTAAATGAAGGAATTTGGGAACCTTCTAAATGATTTCAAAGAGGAAAGTTGCTCTGTCATTTTGGAATAGCTGCTTTGCAGCAGGAATAGTAACAGTAATACTAGAGGAAGAAACAAACTTCAGTCTTGTTTCTATCATTCATTTCTGTAACTCTTCATTGCAACCCTTTAGCTTTTATCATAAGTAACACTAATACTGTCCTAGATTTATGAAGATTTAAATTTTTTAATATTTTTCAATCATTAATGGACATTTATTTATTCATTTATTTAATTTATATGTGGTGCTGAGGATCGAACCCAGTGCCTCACACATGCTAGGCAAGTACTCTACCACTGAGCCACAACCCAGCCCAATATTTAATTTTTATAGTGATATAAAAATGATATACATTCAGTAGAAATCACACTTTGAGTTTTGAATTTTGATCTTTTTCCCAGGCCAAGGTTAGGTAGTAAAATACTCTTTTTCTGTGCTGAGCAGTAGCAATGAGCACAGCTTCTGGTGAGACAAATGATCACAAGGGAAACCAATGCTCTGCAACATACAGTGTGTTAAGCTGTGCATTTCAGTAAATTATATGTAAATTGAAAGTGTACTTTTAATTTATATTTTAAACTTATATTGATTTTATTGGGATGTAATCCCAAAGTAGGTTGATGATCATCTGTAATTTCTCAAATATTCTATAATATAAAAAGAAATTATGGGGCTGGTATTGTAGCTCAGTGGTAGAGCACTTGCCTCGCATGCGTGAGGCACTGGGTTTGATCCTCAGCACCACATAAAAATAAATAAATAAATATATTGTGTCCATCTACAACTAAAAAAAAAGAGAATTTATAGTATCACATCTGCTATTCTACTATTTCTTTAGTTCTTAAGTAAATTAAAGTATTAAATTTGAAAAATCCAAAATTTAAAGAAGGAATATATAAGAAGATAATATTATGTTTGTAACATATATACAATTTCTGTAAATAAAGTATATACTTGATTGAAATTGTTTATTAATTAGTTGTGAAGGTGAAAACAAATTTTAAATCCTACCAGAAAAATGAAAGATTATTGTTCTTATTTCTAAGTTCTCTGATGTTTCTTTCCCATTATTAATCTCTTAGCAAATTCTTAGATATAATTCAGAGAATTAAACTAAATGTAATTGTTCTTTGTTAAAGATAAATAAATGTTTACAGAGTTTAGAAATCTCTTCAATCTCTATCAGGTGCCTTGATTGGACATCACAATTTATTCCCTTTTACATAAAAATTGAAAGCAAAAAGTACTTAGTGACATAGTTATTCTGTGTTATCCAAAAGAGTCATGTTGTAGGTGTATTGTTCTTCTAATATCACTTCAAATCCTTTATTTTGGAAAATTCCAGTTTTCCACTGTGTCTGTTGTCTGACAATCAAGTAGCCCTCTATCTATCCTGGAAACTGGGAACTCCCAATGACTGAGTCTAAATATAGTGACTCTTCTTTTTCACACATGGACAAATAACCTAAGAAAATTTATGTTATTTGGGGAAATTCCCATCAATACTGAAAGAAAGTCATTTCTAATCCTTTGAGAGCAATAGCTATAAGAGTTTATTACACAGGTTGTATGCATCAATATTCCATCAGGAGAACTGAATCCATCCTAGGCTCTCTAAACAGAAATGATTTGAAACATGTTATAAGAGTCTTATACAGCCTTTGCAACAGCTAGAAGTTAAAGTCAGAGCAGCCATTGTTTCAGTAAAATCAGAAGTGCAGAATTTATAGGAAAGCTTGTCAATGGTTTCAGAGGATGGTGTCAACAATATGGGTCATTCTAACAGAATGCCTAGAAGTTAAATCCTATGTCTTGAGCCAACTTTGCCCATATTCCTCACAGCTAAAGAATTATGACTTCTTTATTGGTCTCTTCAACTCTCCTGAAAATATGCTACTCTCTGTAATAATTTAACAGGATGCTCTGTTGACAAGGAGCTCAGGAAAATTTAGTTCCCAGGCATCTCCCTTGCGATGAGGCAGAAAGTACAGAAGCTAACAGAGCTGACACTGCCTTAGCAACAGGAAATCTGGCACAGTCTTGGGTTGTACCATTTACCTTTCATGTAGAGGAAGCCTGTCTCCAAGTGTCTCTCATTAGAATTATACAGTAGTAAGAGACTAAATTCTAATAATATTTTCAACTCATGGATTCAGCTATCCATTAGACTTCCCAGTTACAAAGTCAATTGATTGCTTTATGCCATGAGCTTTTTTTCTTTTGAGTTTTTGTTCACAAAGACATGAATAATTCTGATTAATGCAAACAGGAGAAACAACAATAACAATATAGTGGACTGTGAGTTTAATCAATATATTCTTCCCTGATTATGGAAAAAATGTCCCCCAAAATACCATATACTGGGTGTTTTTCACAATAGAAATATATTTTTACACACTTCTGGGGACTAGAAATTTGAGATCAGAGAGGTAGCAAGGTGGGATTCTAATGAGAGCTCTCTCCCTGCCATCTCATCATGTGATCATATGACCTTTGTTCTGTGTGTGCATCTGGAAACAACAGAGCACAAATTCCATCATGAGAGTCTCACCCTCATATATAAGTTTTATTAGTTCTATTTCTCTGGCAAACCATGGCTAACATAAGCCCCATCTCCAAATACTGTCGTATTAGATGTTAGAGTTATAACATATGAATTTGGGGGGACACTATTCAGTCCATAACATTTTACCACTGGGACATCCCAAAACTTATGTCCTCACAAATATGTTCTTTCCATCCCAACAGCCCCTAAAGTCTTAATTTGTTCCGGCACTGACTCTCAAGTCTAAAGTCCAAAGTCTTATCTAAATAGAATTTAAAATAGTTATGAATGAGACTCAAGATCTGATTCATCTTGAGGGAAAAAAGACCTCTCCATTTTGAACCTGTGAAATCAGATGAGTTGTATGCTACCAAAATATAATGGAAGACAGGCATAAGGATGGACATTACCATTCAAAAGACAGAAATAGAAAAGAAGGAAGGGATGATAGTCCCAAGCAAGTTTAAACAAAACGATGGGGAATGCTTTTAGATTTTAAGGCTCACAGTAAGTTTTTGGTCTGATCTCCTCTCCAGGACCACTGGGGTGGCTGTGTTTCCCCAGATTAAAAATTTGAGATCAGAGAGGTAGCAGGGGAATTCTAATGAGGGCTCTGCAGAGCAGCCCTGGCCATTTGGATTGGTGAGGCACTGATCTTGTGACTATCTGTTAGGTACCTCCTTGAAGAAGCAGCTCTGGCCCTTTAGCCAATGGTGAATGTGTCAGTCCTTATGATCTGTAAATCAACTTCAAGGCCATCTTTTTTTCTCTTGAAAACTAGACATGAGTAGTGATAGAATAGCTCTATAGTGAAGTTCTATAGAATCCAAGAATTCATACAGCCCCGCTTCATTTTATCTCATCTTCATCTCCTTCATTTCAAATGGGGTATTTTTTTATGATAGTAGAGTGTATTTTGAATACTATACATAAATGGAGTATAATTTATTCTAATTGAGATCCCATGCTTGCAGCTGTATGTGATATGAAGTTTCATTTGTTGTGTACGCATACATGAACATAGAAAAGTTATGCCCAATTTATTCTACTATCTTTCCCATTTCTACCCCACTTTCCTCATTCCCCTTTGTCTAACCCAGTGAACTTCTTTTCTTCCCTCCTCCCACCCATCTATGTGAGGAAAGCTATAAAACACAGTGAAACAAATCAAAGAACTAAATAAATGCAGATTCCATGTTCATAGATAGGAAGACCCAATGTTATAAAGATGCAAGTGTTTCTAATCTGATCTATAAATTGAATGAAATTCCAATCATAATTCCATAAAGTTATTTTGTGGATATCAAAAAGATAATTCTATTTAAATGTAGAGATGAAAGATCTATAATATCTTAATCAATATTGAAGGGGAAGAACAAAATTGGAAGACTTACATATTGGACTTCAAGACTCAATATAAAGCTACAATAATCGAGACATTTTTGTATTGGCAAATAATATATAAATAGATCAGTGAAACAGGGCAGAAAGCCCCCAAATATATTCAAATTTATATGGTCTGACATATTCTGCTGATTTTTACAAAGAAACAAATTCAATACAATGAAGAAAAGACAGTTTTTTCAACAAATGATGATAGAACAACTGGACATCCCCATGCTAAAAAAATAAATCTGGACACAGATATTACACTCTTCTCAAAATTATTCCAAAATATATCACCAACTTAAATATAAAACACAAAAGTTTTAAAATTATAGGAGAAAACCTATACAACCATAGGTATGTCAAAAAATTTAGATACAACTCTAAAGTTACTATTCATGAAACAAAGAGTTAAGAATATGGACTTTACTAAAATTGAAAAATCTGTTCTGTGAAAGACAATGTCCAGAGAATAAGACAGGTACAGACTGGAAAATATTTTTTCAAAAGAAATAAAGACCAATAGAAGATTATTATTCAAAGAATTCTTCAGACTCCACAACAAGAAAACAAACAACCCAATGAAAAATGAGCAAAAGACACATCACCAACTAAGCTATATAGATAGCATAACTATATGAAAATATACCCATGTCATTTGTCATAAGGGACTTGCTAATAAAAACAAAAATGACATACATTTACCTACCTATTAGAATGGCTAAAATCCAAGATACTGATAAGGCCAAAGGATAACTTTCTTTATTGTTAAGGATGCAAAATGGGGTAGTTGCTTGGGAAGATAGTTTGGCAATAAACTTGTGTCCACAAACAGACCTGCATACATGTTGGTAAGGGTTTTATTCATGATTGTCAAGGCTGAAAATAATAAACCCTGGTACATCCAGATTATGGAATATATTCATCATTAAAATGAAACAAGAAGCCATGAAAAGACATGGAGACTTAAGCACATGGTACTAAGTAATAGAAGCCAATCTGAAAAGGCTACATGCTATATTATTCTAACTAAATGACATTCTGGAAATGGCAAAACTAGAGAAACTAAAATACCAGTGACTTTCATGGGTTACCGGGCAGGGGAAAAGGATGAACAGATAGAAAAGAAGATTTTATATCAGTGAAACTATTCAGTATGACCCTATAATGGGGAATATGTATAATTATACACTGGCCAAATTCATAAACAACAGACAGAGTGAATCCTAACATAAACTACAGGCTTTGAGTAATAATGATATGTCAACATAGATTCATGAATTTTAACTGGACTGTCACTGTGGTGTGCAATGTTGAAGATAAGCAGAGTTGTCACTGTCTGTAATGATGGGGATATATAGAAACACTGTGTGGCTTCCTTTCGCTTTTGATGTGAATTTAAAACTGATCTTATAAATAATAACTTTTTTGATCCTAAATGCATACTTAGCATATGACCCAACTGTTCCATATCCTAGGAATATAGTCAAGAGAAATGAAAATACATATCCAAACAAAGGTTTGTATACATATGTTGATAGTAGCACCATTCACACATGTGAAACTGGTAACAACCCAAATAAATGTATAATATGCTAAAGGATAAGCTGGATATATATTTCCATAGAATGGAACGCTGTTAAAAATAGAATGTAATAAAATACTGATATAAGCTGCAACATGACAGAACTTCACAAACATTATGCTAAGTAAAAGAACTTATATGCAATGCTTCATAAAGTCTGGTTCCATTTTTATGAAATGCCCAAGAAAGGTAAATCTAGAGAAACAGAGAAAAAATTACTGGTTGCCTGAGGCTGATATTGGGAAATGAAATTCACTGCAAACAGATAAGAGGAATACTTTGGAGGTGATAACATGTTCTAAAATTGAAATTTAATAGTTGCACATTTCTATAAATTTAGAAGTCATTCAGTTGTACATATAAAATATGTAAATTTTACATTGTAAATTATACCTCAATTAAGCTATTAAAACATGCTGGTGTTGGGCACAGTAATGCAGGCTTGTAATCCCAGCGGTTTGAAAGGCTGAGACAGGAGCATCAAGAGTTCAAAACCAGCCTTAGCAACGGTGAGGCTCTAAGCAACTCAGTAAGACCCTGTCTCTAAATAAAATAAAAAATAGGGCTGGGGATGTGACTCAGTGGTCGAGTGCCCTTGAGTTTAATCCCCAATATGCCCACAAAAATAAAAAACAACAACAAAAAATGTGGCCATGTTTTTAGTAACTTTCATGTTGATTCTAAAATTCATAGTGAAATGCAAAGGACCCAGAATAGTCAAAGCAACTTTGAAGAATAAAATTCAGATGACTAATAATACCTGATTTCATGTTGAACAGAAGCAATAGAAATAAATGCAGTGTGCCATTTGCATCACAATAGATAAAAAAATCAGTGCAGTTAAGAATAGAGTTCAGAATATGCCCACATATGTAGACAAATAATTCTTGATAAAACACAACAGCAAATCAATTGAGAAAGAATAGCTTTTACAACAAATGACTCTGAAACAATTGGATATTGTCATTTATCCTTCATCACCAAATACACCAAATACACCAACTCACACCAAATTGGCCATAAGCCTAAATACAAAACCTGAAACTATACAACTTACAGAAGAAATCATAAGAGAAAAACTTTGTGACTTTGTGTTAGGTAAGGGAGAAAAAATAATAAATTACACTTTAGTAAAATTAGAAATATTTGCTCTTTGAAAGATAAGACAATGAAAAGTTTAGCCACAAACTGGGAAAATTTATTTGCAAACCACATATCTGATAAAGGACTTGTATCCAGAATATATATATAGAATATCCAAAATCAATACACACACACCTTTAAAAATAGCCCACAAATTTGAACAGATACTTCATCAAGGTATATACATTAAATTTCAAGTAAACTCATAAAAAGATGCTCACTATTATTAGTAGTTAGGGAAAAAAAAAGCAAATTGAAACTACAGTAAGGATGTGGAAGAAACAGAACTTTCATTCTCAATGAGTAGAAAAATAAACTGGTACACTATGTAAACAGTTTGGCAGATTTTTCAAATAATGATATGCTTACCATATCTTGTTACTTTTAAGTATTCTCCCAAGAAGAAAAACATGTGACTATAAAAAAAGTATTCATACTAATTTTATTTGAAGGAGTCAAAAATCTGTATATAATAAAATTGTTCATCACAAGGACATGGATAAATTAATTATAGCATTTTATACAATGAACTATCACTGAATAATGAAAAGAAATTAGCTATTGAAACAACATTGATGGAGTTCAAAACAATTATGCTAATAATATGATATCAAAAAGTACACACTATTAGTTCATTTTTATTGAAATCTGAAATGAACAAACTAACCGATAGTGATAGAAAGCTGATCACTGGTTTCCTTGTGAGGGCAAAGAGACAGGTTGAGAGGTCATGATTAGAGCAGGACATTAGGAACCTTTAAAGAGTAATATAAAAGTTTACTATCTTGATAATAGTACAATCTTCCGATAAAACTTGTGTCAAAACTTACCACATTATGCCAGGCTCTGTGGCATAAGCCTGTAATCCCAGCACATGAGGAGGCTGAGGCAGGAGTATTATAAATTCAAAGCCAGCCTTAGCAACTTAGCAAGAACTTGCCTCAAAATAAAAAATAAAAAGCTTGGGGATGTGGCTCAGTGGTTAGATGCCTTTGGGTTTCATCCCCAGTAACAACAACATCAACAAAAACTTATCACATTATAAGTATTAATTGTTTATCAGATATCCCTCAATAAAATCATGAAGAAAAGAGAAATACAAGATAAATCTAGAGATGCAATTAGGTACCAATTTGGAGAAGCCTATAAGTATTTTTAGGATCTTTAAACACTTATAGAAAGGGAAACTATTTAAATACTTTAAGAAGGAACATAATCAGGAAGGAATCAGCATATTATTTGTTGATGAAATTGGGAAGAAAGCATGTGAATTTGGACAGATCATGTTCCTTTACAAGCATGGTAGTAATGCAGATGGGAAAAGAGTACCATCCTCCAAGATTTGCTGCATGAAAAATGTAGTTTCACTAAAGGGCTTGGGGATCTTATGGAGTTACAGGTAAACATTGACCAACTGTTGGATGGTAGCATCCATTGAATGGAAATATGGATAGAAGTGACCTTAATTTCAAAATTTTGTTTATACTCCTCTTGCAAGTACCTCACAATTACCAAATATATTTTTGAATCATCTTGGTCCTATCATATTCCAGTAAGTTTATTTTGGACAAATTTTCTCACCAAAGAAATATTTAGTATTACATCAATCTTGCCCAAATTAATAGTCATTTTTCTTAATACTATCCTTGAATCTTTAGTGTATAAGAAATTCCATGATAACCTATGACACAGTGACTTTTTATTCTTTATTAAGAATGTAAGAATAGCTTAAATTAGCAATAAACCAGAAGGAAACAGATACTGGAATGTATTAATTATGAAATATCACAAACATAGCTAAGCCAATATAGAATTCATATAATGAATGATAACCTAAACAGAATATTAAAGATTCTTGAACTGTCTGAAATATTAATGTAAATCAAATACATAAAGTCAAGGTCTTGACTCACCAACCAACACAATAGTTTTCTATGTTCCTTTTCCTGTTAATATAATCAGAAGAATACTGTTTTTTCCCAAGAACAGAAGGTAAAATAGGACACATATCCTAATGAAAGCCATTTGGGGAAAGAAATAATCTTTACTTAAGAAGGAAGTAAAGAGTTCAATAAAATAATTAGGAAGCTGGAAATGCTTTTTCAATTACACCTTTGAAGCCTTCACTTGATGTACTTTGCATCCAAAGTTGGTCATTTATATCCTAGGCATGAGGAATTGATTTCTATCTTCAGGATATACATGCAAGGTCCTTCTTATTAATCAGACCCAGGAATTTGTAGAATCTGACTGACAAAATAAAAGCTAAAATGTTAATCCTACTACCAACTCCTGGACTACTGCAAAAATGTACCTTTCCTAGCACTGAAGCTAGAAATGTTATTTAAGTAATGATTTATGTGTAAAAAGAGGGCTGCACTACATATAGATAAAATCTTACTTCTCAACTTAGAACACAAAAAAAGTTAATTATATTTTTTAATAATATGAAGAACCATATTTGGTGGGAGGGCATCATCACATTAATTGTGTAAAATAAGTGACATTCTTTAAAATTTTGACTTAAAAAGTATTTAATATATTTATTTTAATCATTTTCTTAACTTATTAAAATTAAGCTTTGCATTATGCTGGTCTTATAAATTATGAGTAGAACAATATGTTAATAAAACAGAGTTTTATCATTTATCACAATCAGGAAGAGCACTACCTTATCAGATTTGAATAATATCTCAGTGGAGAAAAGTCAAAATGGGGGTATTTGCTGAGTATGTGAATTCTGATTGAAACAGGAGTGAGACCAATCTCAATTGCCCTTTTATATCCTTTTACAGTACTCGGGTAACAATTTTTCAATGCACATTTCAGTATTCTAAACTACTATTTTTGTAGGTTAAAGGTTTATTGTGCCGTGAATCTTTGAATGTCCTGTCACATTTATCATAATGGATTTGTTCATAAAAGATATATGCTTATGTTTTAATTATGAATGATTCAAAATAACAGATTTTGATTTTCTTGCTTTCTTATTAATTTCAAAAGTCATTATCAAGTATATTTACTGTCCTTAGTAATGTTTCAAATAATTTTGATGCTTGTTAAATATTTCATCCTAAAAAATCATCAATTGGAGAGAAATATTTATCTTCACTTATCATTATGCTTATAATCTCCATTAAATTCTAGAGAAGAAATTTCAGCAATGGCCCATACTTCCACCAAAAATATTTGGAACCACTTTAACAAAATGTTCCTGAATCAATATAATGAGACATTGATGCAATGGTCTAGATGCTTATTACAATATTAACAGGTTATGAAGCAGTTCTAAATGATACAATCAAATGAAGCATTTATAAAACTAAAGAGGATTTTCCTTTAATGGAATTTTCCACACACAAAAATAACCTAATATCACTTAAAATCTGACCTCAGATTTGAATCTTTGCTCTCTGAATATCAGAGTTCAGGAAAGAGAATTCTTGCAGACTAAACCTGTAGCAAGACAAAATCTGCTCTTTAGGAGTAGCTTGATAATATCTGATGTTGTAGGCATACCTCAAGGTATTGCACTTTGCTTTATTACAATGCATAGATGGTACATTTTTACAAATAGAAGCTTTGTAACAATGCTGAGTTGAACAAGTCTTTCAGGGTCAACTTTTTCAACACTGTGTGCTTATTTGATGTCTATAACACATTTTGTTAATTTTCCCAGTATTTTGAACATTTCCATTGTTATATGTTATTGTGACCTGTGATCTTTGATGTTACTATTATAATTATTTGGGGGCTACAAAATTGACTCATATGAAACCGTGAGCTTAATAGATAAATACTGTGAGTGTTCTGATTTTTCATCTGACCAGATGTTCCCCTGCTCTCTCCCTCTCCTCAAGCTTCTCTATTCCCAAAAATAAGCTAATTAATCACTCTACAATGACCCCCACAGGTGCTTGTGTGAAGAGTTGCAAGTCTCTCATTTTAAATCAAAAGCTAAAAATGATGAAGTACAGTGAGGAAGGCATGCCAAAAGCCAGAACAGGTTGAAAGCTAGGCTTCTTGTGTCACATAGCTCACCGCCTTGTGAACACAAAGGAAAAGTTCTTGAAAGAAATTAAAAGTGCTATGCCAGTGAACATAAAGAAGGTTAAGAAAGTATAACAGTCATACTGTTGATATGCAGAAAGTTTTAGTGGTCTGAATCGATCACACTAGCCACAACATTCCCTTAACTCAAAGTCTCATCCAGAGAAAAGTCCTAACTCTCTTCAATTAATTCTATGAAGGTTGAGAGAAGTAAGGAAGTTATAGATGAAATGTTTGAAGCTAACAGAAGTTGGCCCAAGAGGTTTAAGAAAGGAAGCTATCTCCATAACATAAAAGTAAAAGATAAAGCATCAAGTCCTGATGTAGAAGTTGCAAAACTACATATGTATTGTGACACAATCTAACTGTTTGACACACTAGGATCATTGTTACAATTGAGAACCTAAAGATTAAATGATTTATTAAATTATTTACATGGCCTATCAAATGCAATATAATATAATATAAATGTTGAATTCAATAAATGACCCACTTGTGTACACTTCAAGTAGCAATCAAAAATGTGGTTTGGGTCATTAACACAGCATATGCAGGGTGTTGAGAGGTAGGGCACAGGAGAGTTAGAAGAACAACTCAGATTTTCTATAGCCTCCTGCAGTACCTGACTGACTGCCTTTGTATCCACTAAAGACAAAAATATTTGTTTCAAATAATGACATCTATCTCAGGAGCTTTAATGTTGCTGTAACTAATTTGCATTTGATCGTTACCATTAGCATCTTAGTATCTGTGTTAGTTACCTTTTCACTGCTGTGACCAAGATACCTAACAAGAACAATTTACAGAAGGAAAAAATTTATTTTGGATGTGTACTTTCAGAGGTTTAGTTCATTATCTGCTAGCTGTATAACTCTGGGCCCAAGATGAGGCAGAACGTCATAGTGGAAGAGTGTGGCAGAGAGAGCCTCTCAATTTATGGCGGCCAGTTAGCCAAGAGAGCGGGGAAAGGGCTATTGGGAAGATGAACCCTTCCAGAGCACACTCCCAGTGATCTCTTCCCTCCAGCCACGCCCCACCTGCCTACACTTACAATCAAATTAGCCCTTTCAAACTAGAATGGACTGATTAGATCACAAATCCCATAATCTAATCATCTCATCTCTGACTATTCAGAGAAGCTTTTGGGAGACACCTCATATCCAAACCATAAATCTTCTAGCACTAATAAGAATTGGACTAGTCCACGATGAACTTGGGCAAAATTTCTACAATCATAGTTTCTCTGTTCTAAGAGCTTATGCTTTGAACCAGTCCACTCCTATGCAGGAAAATAATAAAAAGTCATATAATAAAATATAACTAAATGAAACCTAAAAGTCATTTTTTATCAAAAGTACATTCTTCTAAAAGTGAGATTTCAATGAAGTAGAAATAACCAACATTTTAATGTAATCATCAGGTAAAACAAATAATCTACCTGAATAAATATATTTAATATAACTTACAAATAATAAGTTTTAGGAGATACTTGTTATGGTTTGGACATGAGGTGTCTCCTTATAAGTTTAATATAACTTACAAATAACTGTGATTATAAGGTTAGAAAGTCAAGAGATGCTTGTATTCAACTTAACTGTCAAAAGAATTTCCAGAAAATCCTCATTTCTTTCTTCATGTTTCCACTTTTCTTTATAGAGGGAAAGATGGAATGCTTTCAATTTTATTTATTTGACCTACCCCAGAGGCCCTAGTGTCTAAGAAGTTTGGAAAAAAGAAAAGAAAAGGTAATATGGAAGGAATTATGGGATATTACTTTTCATAGTATATATGAGGAATTTACTATTCAAGGTGAAGAAGAGCATCAAGTTGTTAGAACTGTTTTTCAAAAGCATAGACTGCACTCCCAATAGCAACCAAAGAAGGTTCCACATGAAGAAATTATGATAGTGTGGATGAAGAGTTTAGTTAGTTTAGTTGATGAAACTGCTAGAAGAACATACTAGTACATTTAACTATAGCTTATAAATGTTCTGAAGTTGATAGTACAGTTTGTGACCACACTGATGGTTACAAAGGGCCTGAAGACTGTTATTTTTCCGTGATAAGAGCATCCTATAATTTCTTCTTATTATAAGCCATATTTTTGCAACTCTGAAAATGGCAACAAAATTATTTCATTGGATTTCAAAGTTGTTCCATGAAATACTGTACACACCCTAGATGGACTAACTCCCTCCATAATAAAACGGGTGGGAAATGAGTTGGTGGGAACAAGAGTTTCCCAGGCTTTAATCTGTTTCTGATTTTTAACAACTAATTTTAGGAAAAACTAGCACATCATTTTAGAATGGATAAAAAATGGAACAGATTATGGAAACAATCTAATAATAACCTGCATCATTTGGAATCTTTAGCTGAAAACTGCTTTCTATTAAGGGGAGAATAATATAATTTCATCCCACTTTTAACTAAAGGAGAAATTTTCTTCAGAAGGCCAGAGAGCAACTCAAAGACCATCAAATCAAATTTGATTTACTACTGAAAACTGTGGGAACAAGACTGGTTTCTTGTCTGCGTGAAGATAGTATTTCAGCTTAGAAATCAATTGGTATTTGGTTTGCTTGCTTTTCTACAGGTATTGATATTTCATTTATCTCTACTATATTGTTTTATTTACTTTAAGATATTATAGCATCTACATCAATATTTTAATAAAAATAATGCTTAGTGACTTTTTAAAATTAGAAATTATTGCATGCAAAGTTTAGAAAATCTGAAAAACAAAAGGTAAAAACATTTTTACAAATAAATAGAATCCTATCTTCCACCATCAAAAGATAAATATTATGATAGCTAATTTTGCATGTCAAGTTGACTATGATACCTAGTTGTATAATGACTAACATTTGTTAGATGCTGCTATTTATGTATTTTGTATATATATAATCATTTTACTTAAAGTAAGGCAGATTACCATTCATATTGAGGATGGACCTTACCCAATTAGTTAGAAGGCTTTAAGAAAAAAAATCTGTTACTCAGGAATGAAAAAATTCTGCCTCAAGACTATAACAGAAATTCTGCCTGAATTTACAGCCTGTTGGCCTGAGCTATGAATTGCAGATTCAATACTTCAACATTAACTCTTGCATGAATTTTTGGCTGTCCTGTGGATCTCAGAATTGCTAGCTACCAAAAGTATATAAGTCAATTCTTTATATTAATAAATAAATATCTGTATGAAATATGTATAAAGATGTTACATATGTAGTGTGATATAAATGCTATACATGTGTATATAATATATATGTGATAAATATACACATATGTTTATACAATATTATGTCATCCCTAAAGGAAAGGAGGATGTTGAAACATCATGTCTCTGAATGCCTAATTCTATTCCCAAACACCTAACTAAGTCAAGGGAACAATGAGAGCAACTCTAGGCCAGAATGTCCAGATACATATGATCTTGAAGGACAATGACTTCCTCTCATGTATGCTGACAATTAGGGTAAGTTAGTGCTATCTCTACAAAGCTGCCATCTTGCATGCATGCCAAGTTGCTAGGGGTGCTGGTCATAAAATAGGGCAATGCAAACTAAGCTGATGCTGTTTCTGTAACCTAATCAATAAAACCCTCTTCCCTGTAATTAACTGGTGCTGATCAGAGCACCATGAAGAGGGAAGTGCTTGGCCTAGGATGCCTAGGACAAAGAATAGAGAGGGATAGGAAGAGTTACTATCTGGAAAGGTACCACAAGCACTGTATAGAGCAGAACTACACCTGTCCAATGGACTTTCTGGCAAAGGACCTGCTCAGTCCATTGCCACTGGACCTCCCGCATAAGTATTTCTCAATAAATTCAATACTCTTTATCTCATATTCCATCTCTGTGTCTCTTCTGCGGTCTCTTGACAACCTGTCCCACTGCTCAAGCACAAATGGGAATTTCAGGTATATATGTTGTATATAGACACATATACATATATGTTTATATTTTTATATATGCATACATTCTGTGTGTATATTTGCATGTGTGTTAGCCGCTTATGATGAATTAATGTGTGGTATTGTCAAAAAGGCAAAGAATGTAAAGTACTCCTAGAAACTCAAAAAAGCAAGGAAGGATTCTCTCCTAGATTTGGGATAAAGTATGGTCTTGCTGACCTATGACTTTGGATGTCTGTTCTTTAAAATTGTGAAAGAATAAACTTCTATTGCTTTAATTTCCTCAGTTGTGAAAACTTGTTATGGCAGCCTTGGGAACTAATATAACTCCTCAGTCAATATCTGATACATAATTCCCCATCTTTGAGTCTTGAAATGAGAACCATGACCCCTAGCAGGAACAAAAGGAGTGAGTGGTTCTTGAAAATAAGTTCTAAAATGGAACTTTAGAGCTGATCACCAGCCAATATCCTCATAATAAGTATCCCTGTTACTTGAAGTAGAAGGCATATCAACATCTCCAAACAGGATGTAGGTGTAAAAGTGTTAAATATCCACCCATGAATGGTCATTGTATTTCTGTGGAAGTTAATACATTTGCTGTTGCATATGTCAGGCACTTGAAGCTGAAACAGAGCTCTTACTATATGAAATTTCATGAAAATGAAATCAAATAGTTCTTGCTGAGGGCTATCAATGCCTTGTGGAAAAATAAAAGGTGAAAGTACTTAATCACTTATTAAAGATCCTTTTTGCAACACTTAAAAACTAGAGGATCTCTTTGGAAGCATATAAAGTGAATTCTGTATCTTGCAGCCAGAATGCAGGAAAAGCTGTAAATGCAAGTAAGACTCATAGCAGGATATCATGATTGTTTTTTCTATTTATATGAAGAATGTCATTGAGATTTTAATAGTAATTGCATTAAAGATATATAATGCTTTTCATATTATGGCCATTTTGACAATGTTAATTCTGCCTATTCAAGAGCGTGGGAGATATTTCCATCTTCTAAGGTCTTCTTTAATTTCTTAGTGTTCTGTAGTTTTCATTGTAGAGATCTTTCACCTCTTTTGTTATATTGATCCCCAAATATTAGATATAATATATATACATATATATTATATATATAGATATAATAAATAGGGTAGTTTTTCTAATTTTTCTTTCAGTAGATTCATCAATGATGTAAAGGAGTGAATTTGATTTATGGATGTTAATTTTATATCCTGCTACATTGCTGAATTGATTTATTAGTTCTAGAAGTGTTCAGGTGGAATTTTTTGGATGTTCTAAATATAGAATCATGTCATTGGCAAATAGGGATAGTTTGAGTTCTTCTTTTCCTATTTGTATCCTTTAATTTCTTTCTTCTGTCTAATTTCTCTGGCTAGAGTTTCAAGGACAATGTTAAATAAAAGTGGTGAAAGAGGGCATCACTTTCTTTTTCCAATTCTTAGAGGAAATGCTTTCAATTTTTCTCAATTTACAATGATATTAGTCTTGGGGTTAGCATAGATAGCTTTTATAATGTGGAGTTATGTTTCTAATATCCCTAATTTTCTAGTGTTTTGAGCATGAGTAGGTGCTATATTTTGTCAAATACTTTTTCTACATCTATTGAGATGATCATATCATTCTTGTACTTTAAGTCTATTGATGTGATGAATTATGTTTATTGATTTTTGTATGTTGAACCAATATTGCATCCCTGGGAGGAACCCCACTTGATCATGGTGCACCATCTTTTTAATATGTTTTTGAATACAATGTGCCAGAATTTTATTGAGTGCTTTTGCATCTATGTTCATCAGGGATCTTAGTCTGAAATTTTCTTTCCTTTATGTGTCTTTGTCTAGTTTTGGTATCAGGGTGATACTAGCCTTATAGAATGAGATTGAAAGGGTTCCCTCCTTTTCTATTTCTTGGTATAATTTGAGAAATATTGGTTTTAATTCTTCTTGGAAGGTCTTGTAGAACTTGGCTGAGAATCTGTCTGGTCCTAGGCTTTTCTTCATTGGTAGGCTTTTGATAGCTTCTATTTCATTGCTTGAGATTGATTTGTTTAAATTGTGTTTAAACTGTGTTTAATTTGTTTAAATTTAAATTATGTCCTCCTGATTCAGTTTAAGTAGGTCATATGTCTCTAGAAATTTGTCAATGTCTTCAAGATTTTCTCTTTTATTGGAGTATAAATTTTCAAAATAATTTGATTATCTTCTGTATATAAGTAGTGTCCATTGTAATATTTCCTTTTTCAATATGAATTTTAGTAATTTTAGTTTTATCTTTCTCTTCAGTAGCATGGCTAAGGGTTTATCAATTTTATTTATTTTTTCAAAGAACCAACTTTTTGTTTTGTCAATTTTTTGAATTATTTATTTTGTTTCAATTTCACTGATTTCAGCTCTTATTTTAATTATATCTTGCCTTCTAGTGATTTTGGTGTTGATTGGTCCTTTCTCTAGGGCTTTGAGATGTAATGTTAGGTCATTTATTCATTGGCTTTCTATTCTTTTAATGAATTATCTCAATGCAATGAACCTTTCCTTTAGCAATGCTTTCATAGTGTCCCATTTTGATATGTTGTATCACTATTCTCATTTTTACCTGTAAGTATATTTTTTATTTCATCCCTGATTTCTTCTGCTATCCATTCATCATTCAGTAGCATATTATTTAGTCTCCAGGTGTTAGAGTGATTTCTACTTTTTATTCTATCATTGATTTCTAATTTCATTCCATTGTGATCTGATACAATGCAGGGAATTATCTCTGGTTTTTTACATTTGCTAAGAATTGCTTTATGTCATAAGATATTGTCTATTTTAGAGTAGTATCTATGTACTGCTGAGAAGAGAGTGTATTTGCCCATTGATGGATAAAATATTCTATATATGTCTGTTAACTCTAAATTATTCTAATTCAGAGTTAATTATTTAATTATTCTAATTAACTCTAAATTAGTTCCTCCCTTCACTGGTTTTCAGTATTTTTTCTTTCATTTCATCTTTATAGAATATCTTGTTGAGGATATTCTGTAGTGCAGGCTTTCTAGTTGTGAATTCTCTCAATTTTTGTTTATTATATAAAGTTTTCATTTCATCTAAAAATCTGAAGCTTAATTTTGCTGGATATTAGATTCTTGGTTGACATCCATTTTCTTTCAGAGGTTGGTATATGTTATTCCAGGACTTCCTAGCTTTGAAGTTCTAGGTTGAGAAATCAGCTGAGATCCAAATTGATTGCCCTCTGTATGTAATTGATATTTTTCTCTCATAGCCTTTAAAATTCTATCCTTATTCTGTATGCTTGGCATTTTCATTATAATGTGCCTTGATGTGGGTCTGTTGTAATTTTGTACATTTGGGGTTCTGTAAGCTTCTTGTGTTTGATTATTCATTTCATTCTTTAGGTTTTGGAAATTTTCTGATATGATTTCATTTAAAAGACTGTGCATTCCTTTGGTTTGTATCTCTGTATCTTCATCTATCTCAGTAAATCTTAAATTTGGACTTTTCATGTTATCCCATAATTCTTGGAAGTTGTTCATAGTTTCTTAACATCTCTCTGTGGTCAACTCTATTTTCAACATTACATATTTTGTCTTCATTGCATGAGGTTCTGTCTTTCAAGTGATCTGTTGGTGATGCTTTCTATTGAATTTTTAATTTTTTTATTGTTTCCTTCATTTCAAGGATTTCTGCTTGTTGTTTTTTCAGAATCTCTCCTTTTTTATTGAAGTGATCTTTCACTTCCTGTATTTTCTCTCTGATTTTATCCCTTATACTGTCCAACAGTATAACTCCCCCGACTCAAGGCATATACTAGGCTATTGGTGGATATTTGATGTATATCCAATATATATATATATGAGGACTTTTTTACACTGAAAGAAACAAGGATCCATCTTTACTGGAAAAATATATGGGTATTCTATGTACAGTATATTATCCTTACTCTGGGACCTCATCTAATGCCAGTATTCAAAAGTTTATAGTGTCAGATCACTGTCAAAAAAATATTTGCTGGAAAAAGTATAAACAAATCAAGAAATGTTTTTTAAGGCTACTTTAATAGCAGAAATAACACATAGTTCAATCAGAATACAACAAGAGGCAGGAAGTTTTCTAATTTCTGGGGCACTTGCATAAAAATGCTGGAGAATCTTAGGGAGGAATAAAGAGTTAGAAGTAGAAGTGGTCCAACTTACTATCACTTTTTGTAATTCGCTTGGTGAATCTCTTATTTCAATTGTTGAAATTTTATTTTTGTGGATCTGGAGATTGTGACTCACAGAAAGGAAATGATCTTCAAAGGGGTGCAATAGTATTCCCATTCAATATTAAGCTGTGCAGTGTCTGCTCTGTTGCATCAGGCTTCTTATGCCAAAAAACGAAGAGACTCCTGCTAACTTGTGTGCATCCCTTTTCAACATGTAACATCATATCAATAATTTGAAATTGGCCAATGTGGGAGTAGTTAAACAATGGGGATTGTAAATGCCACAAATCAGAGTCAGTTGTTGAATATTACCAAGTACACCATTAACAGTAGGCAAGGAAAGGAGTCTCCATCCTAGCAGGCAGTATTGACCTCAACAATCAGGAAGAGAAGGTATTTCACTGGTAATAGCTGTGCTACTCTTTGAACTTAGAAGACCTTGATCCAGACTAAGTAGCTGTAAATCTGATCACTTCCATGTGTCCAGAAACTCATTGTTACTCCCACGCATTGCTGAGAAAAACCTCTAGACACCACAAAGACTCTCAATATTTTGCCCCAAAAAGTGGAAATATTTTTTCTCTCCTTATTTTCATAAACCACTCATTCTCTCCACAGCAGGAAGGACAATGGGAAGGGCCATTTCCTTCAGGGGAAACCTCCCCCCTCACTCACAGGATGTGGTTAGACATTTGTGGGTTTTTTCTTTCATACTATTATTCTCTTTCTTTCTTCTTCTTTTTTTTTTTGCATACACAAGGAAACTTCAATAATTGTCAATACATTTTTAAAAATATGTCTTGTTCTGTCTAAAATTAAACCACTTGGGGGAAAGTAACTGAAGAGTCTATAGACTTAGGAGAATATATTATCCATTTCTTCAAGGTTGAAATTTGACTGAAAATAAACCCAATTTCTGTTACACGCAGCATCTAACTTCATAGTAACTGCATTTGAACATAAAGTTTCTAAATTAAATGGGTAGTTATTTTCTTACAGTTATCTTGATTTTTTTCTAAAACCAAAATTATCTATTTCAAAAGTTACTGAGTATTGCTCTTCAGAATCAGTTTGGCCAAAATTACTAATTCATTTGCTTAAAGAAAAATTCTTATTTATATGAAATTTCACCACACACAATATGCTTTACTCTCTAAAATGTAATTTTTTAAAAATATGAAGACATCTTTGGACATATGAGGCCCACATTTCATACACTACTATTCATTTTTTTTCATAAACTCTCTCATTGACAAATTGCAAATGATGCAGCATGAGATATGTGATATATATATATGGCTTGTTAAAATGCATTCCCACATTCAGCTTATGTATCAAATTGCATGATGTATTAAATAAAATAGTAGAAAATAAACAAATCTCAGCATGTCCATCATTTTTTTGAAATTGAATATTTTGACTTGAAAAAATAATGTGAAATTCTGAAATTTTGTTACATCTTGCTAAGTCAACCTCAGGATATGATTAACATTTTAATTTTAAAATTCACAATTGTGTATTGGGGCACTTACTCTTTTTCCCATTTTATGACCACATTTTACCTTTTTAAAAAATCTGTGTGGTATTGGTCATTGGCTATTCTTAGGCACCTTTAATTATTTAAACAGTTAGGGACCCTGCATTTTTGCATCTTTAGAGTCCCGTGAAATTATTCAGTGCTACTGATTGGGAAAGTCCTGGTGCCTCTTATGAAAAAAATTATGCCTTCCTCCTCCCCCTAAAGCTCTGATTTCCAATATGACTGTATTTAGAAACAGATTCTTTGGAGAGTTAATTAATGTTAAAAGAGGTCTTAAGGGTGTAGTCTTAATCCAATATAATTGGGTTCTTATATAATGGAAAAGAGATACTAGGGTTAGACACACATGGGGAAAAAATAAGCCTTGTGAATATACAATAAGAAGGTAGTTGTCTGTAAGCCAATGAGGAACTTCTGAAGAAACTAAACCTTCCAACAACTTGCTTTTGGATTTCTAGCCTCTAAGAGCTTGAGAATATAAATCTCTCTCATTTAAGCCGCCTCATCTGTAGTATTTTGTTAGGGGAGTCTCCTGAAACTAATATAGTGCCTGATAGAGTGGACATGGTTCCAGCTATATTAAGAAGGGTTTTTAGGAAGCCTGACCAGGTTGTTGACAAGGAGTGAAACCTGAGGAGGCACCTTTAGAACAATGTTTTTGTACATAAAATGTCACAGATCAAGGTTCCCAAGGCAAGTATATCTACCCAGAAGGCTCACAAGTATATCTATCCAGAAGATGTTTCTCTAGTGCAAGGTATGGCTGTCTTGAAAAGGATTTCTCCACTGGCTATGTACCAAAACAGAAGACTTATATGTATTGGATGTATAGGAGAGGCTTCTGGTTTAGAGCAACTCTTTGTCAACACTGGACATTACACAATTAGAAGAAAGAAGAGGAAAGAGGAGACTACCCGTCACAGAAACCCATCACATGTGGAAAGGCTTTTCCAACCACCTCAGGTTTTTTCAAGTATCAGGTCACTCACAGTGGGCAAAGGGGTGTCATACAACAGTAACAAGTAGGAAGAGGAACTTTCCTATTGTACAACAACTGCAGATGCACTGACTATGGGGAAGCCTTCTATCACAAAAAAAATAGTTGTTCAGTAATAAAGAGTACACACTGGTCAAAACCATTATAAATATAGTGAATGCAGGATATTATTTAACTATATATCTAACTTTTTTTACCTGCCAGAATTTGCACTGGAGAAATATCTTACACATGCAGCAATTCTGGGAAATTCTTTAGTCACTGATTCAACAGATGATGTAAGAGTTGATCTGAGGAAAGACATTTTGCAGGAAAAGGGGAAAATTCTTTATGCATAACTCCACAGTTACTGAGTATTAGGGGATTCACATGGGAGAATTCAAAGGAGCATTTTAAATGCAGTAAATGTAGGATGTGTGTGTATGTGTGTGTGTGTCCAACCTTATTAAACATCAAAATGTTTATAATAAAGGCCTGGTTGAAAGGGTGAATGGAGGGAGTTCTTTGGCCACACTCCAAACTCTTTCAACACCAAAGTCTGTAGCAAAGTCTTATAAGTGAAGTTAGTATTGGAAAAAATTTATTAAAAAGTAGAGCCTCAATTAACACTAAATACTTAACTGGAGAGAAAAGCCTTATGTGGGAAACGCTTCAACAATTGTCTGCTCTTGAATCATGTCTGCTCTGATTCAAGAGCAGAAAATTCATGGTCCATATATACCTTATAAGTGCAATGAATGTGAAGAAAGCCTTTCTATAAGGCCTAACCTTATTTGGCGTGAGAAAGTTCACAGTGGAGAAAGACCCAAGGAATGCCAAGAATGAAACACCTTGGCTCATATCAGAGAGAAGCTCTACAAGTAGTCTTTATGACTGAATGTCAATCATCCTCATTTGCACACTAGCCAGATTTCTACAAGTGTTAGGAATATTGAACACTTTCTAGAGCTTAATCATATGACCTCACTTGTCCAAGAAATTAATTCATTGTCTTTGTGATTGAATCTTATTCATCTAAATATGAACACTCCCCTGTCCAAGGAATTTGCTAGAGTTGTGTTCATAGATACTGCAGGTCACAGCATCCATCTCAATTCTGCCAGTTGGCAGGCACTCATAGTGTGTATCTGCACACCTCTGACCTCTTTCCAGTTCCTGGAGTGCATTTCCAGTAGCCTGATTCTCCCCCACTGTTTTACTCAGAGATAAGACTCATCTGTATTAATTTCCTCCTACCCATCCCATTGGTGAGAGAGGGAATGCCCACTCTAGTGTTATAGGAATGGTTGGATACATGACAGTTCTCACTGGAGAGATGAGATAGATAACAGTTTATCACATATCCCAACAACTTTAAAGAGGAAACCACTACACGCTGCATGGGAACACAGAAAGGTTGCATGTGGGAACACAGTTAATAATCAGGGAGGTAGGCTTTATAGTTCCAAGGGGATGAGTTGACTCCTGATTTTCATGGAAGAATGGGATTGGCTCATTGAATGATTCCATGGGACAGCAGGGAACTGAAATCTACTTGTCAGTGTTAAGCAGGCACTGTGCCTACTCCCTTTGATAAAGAGTTAGTAAGCTAGGGACCTTATCTATGGAGCAGAGTTGGGAGAGGAATTTTCACATAGGCCACACAAAGTTCCTCTCAATTTCACCAGTTGTGAAGACACAAATAATGGCCCTGAATTTTAAAACTTACACATAATGTTTAGCCAAGAAGATCTGAACTTGGTTCTGTTTGATGCATGCAGAGATTCATCTTATTCATGGACATGGACATGGACATGGGCATCTTAGATGATGCTCACTAACAGATTTTTACAGTTTATATGCTACCAATCTCAAAAACTGCCTGCTTTTTATTGTTATGGTTACTATTATCATAAATACCTACTTTTAAAAATAATAGCTAATAAACAATATTTAAGGAAGTTTGAGGATTGCATGAAACTGAGCAGATACCATACAATATTTCCATATGCCACTTCTCTTATCTGCTCATAATATCTTATAGATGAGTTTCACTGCTCTGGAATTTTAGAATGGAATCATACAGTTTGTACTTTTTTCTCCATAGTTTATTTCAATCAACATATTGAGATTCATCCATATCATTGCATAAAAGAATTGTTTTTTATTTTATTACTGTTTAATACCAATCATATTATTATACAACAAATCACTTATCAGTTTTAATATTGATGGATATTTGGATCATTTTTGCTTTGAGGCTATTCATAAATCACAGCTAACATTTCTATTGTTTTGCTTTTGTTTTTTTGTTTTGTTTGGTTTTGTTTTAAGAGGACTAAGGATCAAAATTATGGCCTCAGACATGGTAAGTATACATTCTACCAGTCATTTACTTTCTCACAGAAATGTTCTATAGTTTTAAAGTACAAGCCTTACATATATTTGTTAATTTTACTACGAGGTAACTGAAGTATTTTTACATTATAATAAATGATAGCATTTAATTTGCCAAATCTTTCCAATTATTGCCCTTGTAGATAAATGCAACTAATGCTTGTATATTGACCTCATATTCAGCAAAGTTGCTAGATTTACTTTCTAATTCCAATAGTTACTTGATTATTTTGGATATCTCCACATATACAATGGTGTCATTTGTGAAAAATTGTAACTTTATTTCTTCCTTTCCTCTAATAGATGTTTTATTTCCTTGTCTCCCTGCTGTGTCTAAAACCTTTGGTGAAGTATTGAATAGTCGTGGTAAGAATGGACATATTTGCTATGTTCTAGAATTCAGAGAAAAATATTCAATATTTCCTCAGTATAAATGAGATTGTGTGTGTGTGTCTGTGTTTGTGTGTGTTTAATAGATAACTTTGCACAATTGTAGAAGTTTACATCCAGCATTTTCTGCATCTCTTTAAAAGATCATATTAATTCCTTTGTATTAACCTGATAATAACTATTGATTGATTTTGAAATGGTAATCCAAGTTTCTGTTTTTGAAATTAATTCCACTAGAAGCTGCTGGGTTATCTTTTTTACTTATCTTTGGATTTGATGTGCTAGTAGTGCTGTGTTTTAGAATTTTGCCTCTAATTTCTTAAGAATATTGTTCTATGAATTTGTTTTGCTACAATATTCTCTTAGGTTTTGTTACTAAGGTCACAGTAGCTCCAAAATCAAGTGGAAAGAGTGCTTCCTACATTCTTTTCTTTATAATTTTGGGTTTTATTTATCATTTAGAAGTTAGACAAAATGGTTATAATATTCAACATCTTGAAAAGATATGGGATGAGCAAAATTCTTAATTTTTTCTTCCATCAATTTTGGTCAATTTTGCTTGTATTTCATTCTTCATTTTTCTAATTTTTCAAATGTATATGTATATTTGAAGTTTATGGTATCTTCATTAACCTTTTAATATTCAAGAATTCTGTAATCATGTCTCATTTTTTATTGCAGAAACTGCTAATTAGGATTTTTCTTTTTCTTTTTTCTTTTTTGGTACTGGAGATTGAACTCAGGGGCACTCGACCACTGAGCCACATCCCCAGCCCTATTGTGTTTTTTTTTTTTTATTTATTAGTTTATTTAATTGCATTTCAAGTCATAGCACATATATAGAGCTCAGGTTTTCCATTTCTCTGGTTGTAAACCAGATAAAGTTACACCAATTGTGTTTTCATACATGCACCAAGGGTAGTGATGATGATCTCAATCAACCATCTTTACTATACCCATTCCCCTTTCCTGCCCCCCACCTTCCCCATGTCGCATCCAGTGTTCCTCTATTTCTCTTATGTTTCCCATTCCCACCTCCCTTATTCATCAGCATCCACTAATCAGAGAGAACATTCGGCATTTGGTTTTTGGGGATTGGCTTACTTCACTTAGCATAATGCTTTCCAATGCCATCCATTTGCCTGCAAATGCCATAATTTTATTCTCTTTTATTGCTGAATAATATTCCATTGTGTATATGTACCACGGTTTCTTTATCCATTCATCTATTGAAGGACATCTGGGTTGCTTCCACAGCTTTGCAATTGTGAATTGTGCTGCTATAAACATTGAAGTGGCTGCTTTACTGTAGTGTGCTGTTTTTAAGTCTTTAGGGTATAGACCAAGGAGTGGGATAGCTGGGTCAAATGGTAGTTCCATTCCAAGTTTTTTAAGCAGTCTCCAAACTGCTCTTCAGATTGGTTGCACCAATTTGCAATCCCACCAGCAATGTTTAAGTGTACCTTTTTCTCCACATCCTCGCCAGCAGTTATTGTTGCTAGTATTTTGGATAGCTGCCATTCTGACTGGGATGAGATGAAATCTGAGAGTAGTTTTGATTTGCATTTCTCTAATGGCTAGAGATGTTGAACATTTCTGCATATATATGTTTATTGATTGTATATCATCTTCTGAGAGGTTTCTATTCAGCTCCTTAGCCCATTTATTGATTGGATTATTTGTTTTTTTTGGTGTTAAGTTTTTTGAGCTCTTTATATATCCTGGAGATAAGTGCTCTATCTGATGTGCGTGTGGCAAAAATTTGCTCCCAGAATGCAGGCTCTCTGTTCACTTCATTGATAGCTTCTCTTGCTGAGAAGAAGCTTTTTAGTTTAAGTCCATCCCATTTATTGATTCTTGCTTTTATTTCTTGTGCTATAGGTGTCTTGTTAAGGAATTTGGGGCCTAATCCCATGTGATGAAGATTTGGACCTACTTTCTCCTCAATTAGCCGCAGGGTCTCTGGTCTAATTCCTAGGTCTTTGATCCACTTTGAGTTGAGT
>PVHX01017662.1:0-39275 GCA_004024805.1 Geosciurus inauris | reverse complement strand
AGAAGCCAGAAAAGTATGAATAAGAGAAGGAAGGAAAAAGGAAAGAAGAAGGAAGGAAGGAAGGAAAGAAGGAAGGAAGGAAGGAAGGAAGGAAGGGAGGGAGGGAGGGAGGGAAGGAAGGAAGGAAGGAAGGAAGGGAGGGAGGGAAGGAAGGAAGGAAGAAAGGAAAGGAAAGTAAGGGAAAAGGAAAAAATGTAGGAAAGGCAACGGTGGTAAAAGAGAGGGAAGGAAGGCTGGATTAAAGCAGAACACCGGTACCATTAAATACAATGATATATATTAAAACTCCTAGTGTAATTCTGGTGTATACTATATTTTCTGTCAAGTTTTATAACATGGGATTCCCAACCACGGCACACTCATGGAATCCCAGAGATTTGGGAGGCTGAGGCTAGAGGATCCCAAGTTCAAAACAAGTCTCGGTAGTTTAGTGAAACCCAATCTCAAAACACAAAATAAAAAGAACTGGGGATGTGGCTCAGGGGTAAAGTGTCCCTGAATTCAATCCCAAGTACAGAAAAACAAACTAAACATGCTTATCAATATGAGAACAACTTCTATTTATAGAACTACACAATATTTCTTATGTAAATATATTACTTTCATGCAATTAGGCCTATAATTAGACAATATCTCCTGAAAATCCCTATAGCTTTTAAAGTACTTTTAAGTATGGTAGCCGAAGCTCCCTACAAATTTGACTTTAACTATGAAAGGAGTAATTATGACACGTAAGCAACTTAGCAGTTTTTTGGGGGAGTATCAACTGACAAGACTCACTAGAAGTATGAATGTAATTTATGTTTCAGAAAAAAAATATAGATAAATAAGAAAGAAATTTCACTACAGAGGGAAATTTTTCATAAAAAAATCTCAAAATAAGTGTTAACATATTATTGAGGGTTTAATTTTCGTCAGATCCCATGCTGAACATTTTTTATGTATGATTCTTTTAATCTTCAGTCTTTTAAATCAGTACAAATACTTATGTCCAATTCAGATAAGAAGACATGAAAAAGCACCAGGATCTACACTATCACTAACATTTCTTTCCTTATAAATTCTTTCAAAATTCTTCCCATCAAAAATAATCCTCTTGGAAGCAATATAGTGTTAAATGAATATGAATTTTTGAGAAATGTTATGAGAACTAGAGAACTAGAGTTTAGTTGAGATTTTAATACGAGAATTAAAATTTAGTTGAGATTTTTCTAGTGATTGGCCAAAGAGCTCATTCTATCAATGGGAATAAAAACACCTTACAATTAACACCCAAGTTCCAACACTGTTTGATATTGTCATATTTTCTTCAAAATAATAATGAAAAATACAATTATTATAGACCATATCTTTCTTACATGGAAACAGCTCCATTAGAATAATATTATAGTGTCTGTTACATGAATTGAATTTGTATTATTTGCAAATGATTATAAGTTTTAATTTCCTAAGTTATGAAATGGCACTAATAAAATATTTGGTTTGGGAACATGCAAATTGATTTATGAATCTAAGGAAATATCACATGAAGTAGTGATATATTTTTAACATTATATTATTTTCTTTTCCATTGTAAACATAAGATAGATTATATACTTTCCAATTTAAATTATTTACTTCTGGTTTCATGGGATATAAATAACAACAGCAATATGAATAGCAACAATGTTATCTAAAACTGTCATTTTATAAAAACAAAATTATAAAACAAAAGCTGAACGCCCTAAGCATATGATTTTAAAACACTAAAATCAATATGTTACTCTACACAATTTGAATACTCAGTTATCTTCAACAATCCATTAATCTGGGTTTATACCTACACTAATAAACTTTAATTCGTAACAGTTTATAAAAGGACATTGAAACTAAAGAAATCTAAATAATACTTATTTCCTCATTACATCTACAGCTGTGCAGGTCATTTTCAGTTTTCTATGAGTGTATTTGTGCTAAAGAAAGCTAATAAGTTAAAGAGCCTAAATGAATTTTATATTTGGAAATTATATTAGAATATAGCGGTATAAAATTCTAGTTTAATCCTTTCAACTCAGTAAAATTCTAAGCCAACATAAATCCCCAAGGAAGGTTTTTGCTGTTTCTGTGAATTAAACAAGTTAATCAAGAAAGGGAATAAAAATGATTCAAAAATATACAAGATTGAAAGACTAATTGTGAGGCCCGATGGTAAACATTCAATTTAGAATATATTCCATATGTAAGAGTAGCCAAATAATGGATAAGTAGTTCCTACACTCAACAATCTTCCTGTTTAAACAGAAGAAGAGGGAAAAAAAAGACTAATGACAATAATTAACAATATGACTCAATGTACAATTTTCTTTAAAGTGTTTAGCATATTTAAGTTACATAAACATCACAACTGATTAAATAAGAAGAACTATTTTCCCCATTATGTTCTTGGAAGAGAAGTTATATCCTCAACATCTCAGAGCTGGTGTTTGACAGAACCCAAATTCTGTTTAAAGTATTCTGCATTTTGGGTCTATGCCTGTAATTAATATTCTATGACACAATAATTTATAAAAGATTTTATGTCTGAAAAATTAAGAAATATATTATGAAAAATTTTGCAGAACAATGCATACATTACAAAAACTATGCTTTTCATCTTTAGTTTTTCTCCTTGTATACTTCCTCTCAAGGGCAGGAATGCTCCCATTTTTTTTTATGTCGTACCAATAAACAGCAAGTTTGCAAAAGCATGGTAAACATTGAATAATATCTCCATTGAAGCATCACAGTTTACTATGCATGTTAAAGGAATAAATGAACATTTCAAAACATACATACTACATGTTATATATTTAGTGAATACATTCTCCAATCCAGGATGTAGGGATTTTTGTTGGTTTTTTTATCAGTTGTTTTCTGAAAACCTATTAAATCTCAGAATGTAAGCTCCTGCATGGCAAAAGATTTTGTCTCTTCTTGTTCATTACTATATCTGAAATGCTCATGTCAGGAAAAAAAAAAAATGGTAAAGTGTTTTCAAATGGAGAAAAATCATGCTTTTTTCCTAACACATTCTTTTGAGTTATCACCTACTTTTTTTTTGAATTGTTTGTAAATCTGCAAAGTATAACATTAGTAATGCAAGTGATTCTTATTTTTGCAACTGAAATGTACATTTTTTCCATTGGAAATTATTGCATTGTGAATATCAGTTTCACATTCATTTGTAAATTAATTTCAGCATTCCTAATTAGATGCTTCGTAGAATTGACCTTTAATTCAGTTTTAGCATCATACTTATTTTATCATTAATTGGCAAGTTAAATAAAAACTTTAATGTATTGTTTATTATTTAGGTATGGTTTTACCTTAAAATAGTTGTTAGTGCCTAAAACAGTACATGTATGAGTAGTAAGTAGGTATAGTATATAATTAATAAATTTTGTTAGCAAATAAGTTAACAGTTGAATGAATAACTGATTATATGTATATATATATATACACACACACAAATATATATATGTAACTATATACATACATGTTGCTTATGTTTCTTTTTAACAATAGTTACAGTTTGAGGATATATTCGTCTTCTTTGTAGTTCTTGAGTGGGCTAATCTAATTCAGGATACAATAAGTACTTTTATGTATTAGGCCTTATGCTAGACACTAATATATTATTTAGGTATGGTTTTTATATTTGGAAATTTTATTAGAATATAGCAGTATAAAATTATAGTTTAATCCTTTCAACCCAGTAAAATTCTAAGCCAACATAAATCATAAATCAACATAAATTTGAAGATATTGATCTCTAAAGCTCATTTTATATTATGGAATATAAAATGCTTTAATAAGTGATACTGTAGAGGTTTTATATATATACACACATTTATACATACATATATAACATATAACATAGATATTTTAAATTCTAATTCTTTTTAATTTGCTTTTATCAGCACATTGTAATTATGCAAAATAGTAGAATTCATTGTGACATATTCATATATGCACAAAACATAACTTGTTCCAATTTATTCTCTAGTATTTCCCCTTTCCTTCACCTCCTTCTTCCCTCTGATCTCTTTATTCTACATTACTGGATTTCCTATTTATTTTTTAATAGTACATAATAATTATTCATAGATTTGTGAGTTATTGTATATATTCATATGTACACATAGCACGTTTTGCTCCATTTTATTCCTATGTAACTCCCTTTTCCCCTTCCTTTTCCATACCCATCAATCCCTTTTCTCTACCATGCTATTTAATTTTGTAAGACCCTTTCTTTTTTCTTTTCTTTTTTAAATATGTCCTTTTTCCTCTTTAGCTTCTGTATATTAAAGAAAACATTCAATCCTCAACTTCCTGTGTCTAGATTATTTCATTTAGCATGATGTCCTTTACTTCTATCCATTTACTAGCCAAATGGCATACTTCATTATTCCTTTGGGCTGAGTAGAACTCCATTACGCATACACACACACACACACACACACACACACACACACACACACCGTATTTTCTTCATCCATTTGTCTGTTGATGGACACCTAGGCTGCTTCCGTAACTAGCTGTCTTGAGTTTCACTACCATAAACATAGAATGCATGTATCACCACAGTGTACTGATTTTGTTTCATTTGGATAAATTTCAAGGAGTGGAATAACTGGGTTATTATTGGTTCCATGCCTAGTCTTATAAGAAATTGCCATACTGATTTCATGGTAGTGGTACTAATTTGCAGTCCTACCAACAACGTATAAGTTTCCTTTTTCCTCACATCCTTACCAGCAATTATTATTTTTATTTGTCATTATTGATTATTGCCCTTCTAACTAGGGTGAGATGAACTCTCAGTGTAGTTTTGATTTACATTTCCCTGATTGCTAAGAAGGTTAAGCATTTTCTCATGTATTTGTTGGCCGTTTGAATTTCTGCTTTTGAAAACATGTTTAGCCCCTCTGCCCTTTTATTGATTGGGATATTTGGTTTATTGATGTTAAGCTATTTTAGTTCTTCATATATTCTGGATTTTAATCCCCTATCCAAGGAGTAGTTGACAAAATTTTTTTCTTCCATAATCTAAGACAATAAGACTTAATTTAAGATTTGTTATACTCAAGATGGAGAGTGAGAGCCCTTTCGAATGTAGACTACATGTGCTGTACCTGTACTTAAGCACAGGGAATCTAGATTTAAAAAGCCTGAAAGTAAATCTTGGTGTCTGCTTTTTGCCTGACTTATACTGAATAAACTACCTAACATAGTTTTTTCATCTAAGAAGTATATGTCAAAATAAGTCATATCTCAGAGTTATTGTGAGGTCTAAATTTAATATTAAGATATTTTTAGAATTCAGCTCTTCTGAACAGTTAGTGAATTTATTACTTTATATGCAATTTTATATATGTAAAGCCCAATAAACAGATTTTATTAAAAATTCATTTTAACACATTTTTTGTTGACTTCATACAGTCAAACATATCTGACAGTTCACATTAAAAAGTACATATTAAGAAAGGCCAGAAAATTTAATAAGATTTCTTATAGTATTAAGATTCATAAACTCATAAGAACGTGACTTACTTGATTGGCTAAATTTAGTTTCTACTCCCTCTAATCGTTAGTGTAGCACTGGTTAGTGCTATGAAATTGTGATTATAAATAAAATTTTAATTTAACTCTACTTTATTCCAAGGGTCCTGAAACTATATAAGGGGAGAAAATTTAATTTCCCCTATTCAACAAGATATCCTCAGTATTTTGTACAGTTCTTGGCATATAATATTTAACAAATATTTTTAATCATATAGCAAAAAATAAGGAATGAGTGATAATTTAATTTATTTTTTACTCCTTAAATTAATTTATTGTTGAAATTCCAGTGACTCAGGCACATGAGGCAGGAGGATCACAAGTCCAAGGCCAACTTCAATAACTTAATGAGACACTTGGCAACTTAATAAAAACCTATCTCAAAAATCAAAAGAACTGGGGATCTAGCTCAGTGGCAAAGAACCCCTGGGTTCAATCCTCAGTACAAAAAATAGTTTGTTGCTGAGTTTGAGGCGCTTTAAGTTTAAATTACTTGTAGATCTTTTCTTTATAGAATATCACAATAATATTTGTAGTATTTCCATAAAATCTTAATGTCATCTTTATATTTTTCTTATCACTCCCAAAATTCTTAAATTACAATTCTATTCTTGAAGAGAAATCTACCATCTATGACTTAGATTTTATTATACCTAAATTATTTACTTGAAGTTTATATAATAATCTGGAAATAAGACCATGTGATTTTACCTCAGCTACCAATTATATATGGCTCTGTAATAATAAAGCACCTTCTTATAACTACAAAATAAATGAGAAATTAGTGAAAGCATTTTGTGGGGATTATTCTTAAGTTTCAAAATATACATGTATATTTATATATAAAAACAAGAAGCAGCATATATATTTTAAGAATTTCTATCCATCTTTGCATCCAAGAGATATGTTTGTTATCTATTTTGCATATTGTGTATATAATCTAATCTTTCTGAAATCTATGAATATGTATTTCATTTAATTTTATGTTTCCTTGTTTTCCCATGTATTTTTAACACCTTTTGTGCAGGCATGCTGTAAAATCTAATGCACTATGAAAATTTTTTTTTTAACAACTGAACTTTTCACATTTTATGGACAATTCTGTTTTTGACCTTTCCTTTGATTCTCTTATTTTGGAAAAAAACTAATGTGATATTTAACTACAATGTGTCCAAATTATAAAAACATGAAAATAAATTCAAAATTTTTTCCATATTTAGTTTGATGTTTATGTTGTAAGAGATTATAGGACAACTAAATGGTAAAGGAATTCCCAAATATTTAGCTTAATGAAAGCAAAAAGTAAGACATCATATAACATCAATTACAAGAATAAAACTGTTATTTATTTCTAAATATTTATATATTGCTAGAGGGCAGGTTAATGTAAATTGTGTATGTGTATGTGTGTATGTGGGGGGGTGTTTGTGAGGGACAGTCTACGCTATGAGAAAAATTGTTGGTGAGTGATTTGCTGAATGTTTTCAAAGGATATTATAAAAGATATAAATAATCTGAATGCTAAGTTAAATTTGGTTACTTAAAAGGACTTTCTAATTCCAGCATGTTACCAGTATTATTAACCTATGATTTGTGTTTATTATGCCTCTACTACTTTGATGATGTTGAGCAGTGGTTCACTGAACCCACATAGAAACATTTTGTGTGTTTATGAAGATTAATGAATTGTCACCTCCTTGTCAGTTTGATGGAGATGAGCTGTAATATCAACAGCTTAACTTCCTTTGTGGTAACAACTTTTTACCTAATACACAAAAATTGTTGGGAAAATGAATGATTAATAAAGATTTGATGTAACTCTAGGACTGCAAACACTCTATGGACAGGATCTATCTCTTTGCAATCTGTTCTCTCCCTATCTAGGAGAAAATTCTTGCCTATTAAATGCTTAGTGACTACTGGTGAGTAAATGAATGAATTGATAAACATTACACAGTGAGTTTTCCTGGAAAATTCTAGTAGGCAATAAGTCTTACTTTGGGAAACAGTGTAATTTATCAACAACAACAACAACAACAACAACAAAATCCATTACTGACAAATTTAGTTTTCCTGTGAACCATGCACTAAAACTTACCTCTTAGAAAGAATTATAATTTTACATTTACTTATCATATTAATACCCACTAGATTAATAAGTTTAATAAGTTTTAAAATTGAAGGAACTTCTTTGGTGCATATTACTGCTTTCTCTACTATTCTCATGGTGATACCTGTCTTAAACTTGAGTTGGTTATTTCAAATTATCATGGTTCCATCTCATTTTATGCAATTCTGCCAAATGAGAATAATACCCAGAATATCTGACTTTTTCTATAACTTCTCATTTCAGATGAAATAATATGCTACTAGGCATAAAATGAGAGTTTTCAACTGGTTGTAGATTGGGCCAGGTGATACATACTGAGCATTTGGTGATATTAAATATGTTATTGAAAAACTTTAGTCCATGGGAGTCCAAAGAATGCATGTACCTGATTTCAATCCCCCCTCCCCTTTTGTTCCCTCCAACGGACTGTTTTAAAGCAATGTTCTGCTATCAGCATTGTCCTGTAATGTCCAAGATGAGTAAGTAATTTTGTTTCTATTTTCTGTCTTGGATAGCCCCTTACAATGAAATGTTAATATGTGTGTCTTACTTTGGATTCCTCTTGGGGAACCTAGATTAAAACAATGCTTATATAAAGAGAGTACAAAGGGGAGGTTATCAAATACTGAATGGAGAGTAGGAGTGGCAGAGATGGGGAAAAAGAAGGTGCTGATCAAAGGGGGCAAAACTTCAGTTATACCAGTGAATACATCTTAGTGATATATTGCACACCATAGGATCACAGTTAATAATACTATATTATATATTTCAAAATTGCTAAAAGAATATTATTTTCATATTCTCGCCAAAAAAAGTATAAGTTAGTAAGGTGGTAGATATATTAATTAGCTTGATTGAATCTTCCTATAGTGTATACATAGGTCAAAACATTGTAGTGGACCCATAAATATATACAATTATTATTTATCCATTAAAATATATATATTTTGAATTGTTGCATAAATTATCTTAGTAAGCAGTCTCTCAAGACAAGATTTGGAAACAAATTTTCTTCCTTATTTGAAATCAAGAAAGATCAAATTTTTGATGAAAAGTGGGGTGGTAATAATCCTTGGCATGCAGGGGTGCAGTAGCAACATAATCACTTACATTTTTACTTGGAGAACATATAATAAAATGCATTTGAAAAGAAATGCTCTGAGCAATCATGTTACTGTGGTGCCTAATTGGTATGGGAACAATGATTGTTTTTAGGGATTTATAGTAGAAAGGCACAAGAGGTTTAGGGAGAAAAAGGAAATAATAGGCACAAATCAGCAACTCATTGGCTTGAACCATAATCTGAAAGTTATAATGGCCATATGGTATTTTAGGAGACTCACAGAGCTAAAAATTGGCCCAGAATATGAATACAAATGGCAAAAGTATAAGGCAAACTAAATGTGTAGCCTTGACAGATGTCCTATGATAAAGTCAAGGACTTGATGTGAAATTAAATATGTCACTGAGAACTGAGAACGAAGCATTTTAGGGAGTAATTCTGAAATTCCTGAGCTTTCTTTGTTGTCTCCTAAAGATCAGGAATACCATCTAACTCCTTACAAAAGAGATGTCTCTTTCTGCATATGGATCATGTAAGGACCACTACTTTTTATAATGTTTTTTCTCTTCAACACCTTTCTCACTCCCAACTCTGATTGCCTTTAAACTGGTAGGTAATGATTTGTACTCACAGGGAACTATAAGCTGTATTTCAAGAAGAAATAGTCCATAAACCAAACAAATTTCACAATTGTGCTAATATATACTGATAGGAATCAGAGGAAAATAAATCAGTGAATTTTGAAGATAGAAGATTGTGGAGAAGGAGAGTATAAAGAATAGATAATTCATTAATATGGGAGGAGCATCTTCTCTAATTTGTTTACCAAGGCCATCGGTAGCTAGAGTTAATAGGTTAACTCTTTGCAAACTAAAGAACAATGGTCCAAATGAAATTAAGCTTTACAGATGCCAGAGCTTCCTGGCATGTTATAGAAGTTTCATGGAAGAGAAACTATTAGAATTTATCAAATATACATCCTTAGCATGGACTGCCTGATTATGCTCCCAGGGAAAACCATAAGATATTCTTTTTACTAAGGCAATAAATAATGCCTCATCAAAAGAAACATTTTAACTATGAGCAGATCAGAAGTGGATATCTTACTTGTGTTTGTGTTGAAAGTTGGGTATGTTGTCTTGGAATTTTGCTTTTTCATGTCAAGTCAGCTTATGGGGTTTCAGAATGTCATAAGATAAATAGTTTCAATGCTTTTGTAGATTCACATCTCTGGTTGTTTTTTACTGTTATCAAATACATCATTGAATACATACATTAAGCATGGGATCAATCATTTATATGGGTTCCTGAACTGTAAATTATAGAAAGAAAGGTTTATAGAAATTTTTTATGTGTTCTCTATATTACACACCAAAGTAGGGAATCAGAAGAATTGAAAAGTACTGTGTTTGTTGTGATTAAATATATAAACATTTGCTTGCCTGACTTTGGAACAAAACATCCAAATCATGAAGAACAATGGGGGACTCCTATAATAGAACTCTATGTTGCATTTGGTAGTAGAGCAATGTTTAAAAAGCACCTCATGGAACTTTAGCTATAGGTAGTTTAATTGAACAAGGACTCTGATTTCTAAACTCTGAAATATAGCACTGTGTTTTTACTGAGGCCATGATTCTCACTGACTACTCTCAGCCAATAACTGCACATGACAGTAAAATTCAATATTTGAGCTTATCTGCTATGATAAAGTATCATAAGGTGGGTTAATTATTATAAAAAATATAAAGTTATTTCTCACAGTATTGAATGCCCAAATCTGGTTCAGGACTGGTGAAGGCCCTCTTCTGGGTTGTGGAATTATATCTTGTTTCATCTTCATATGGTAGGAAAAGAGCTAGCGGTCACCCTAGCTTTTCTAGCATTCTTCATATGAGGGCATTAATCACATCTGTGTATGTCTGTGACCTAATTGCCTCCCAGAGGTCCCATATTCTACTATAATTAGGGCTTCAACATACACATTTTAGAAGGACACAAACATTCAATTTATTGCACCAAGGCAGATCCATTTCTGAGAGGCATACCATTATTAGGATGGCCAATATTTGCTTCAGGACTTTCAGATGGTCTTGGTGCATATTATTTTGAGGGCAAAGTGGTCTATGGTGCTTCTACCTAGTCTTCTTTATCAAAATATCATAAGATTTCTCCCAAGATACAGAACCAGTAGAAGAGTACTTATTTCACAGAATTGATTTATATGATTATGAGGGCTGCTAACTCTAAAATCCTAGAACAATGGTCAGTGAGTTGGAAACTTGAGCAGAAGTTGTTGCTGCAGGCTTGAGGCAGAATTTCTCCTTCCTCAGGGAAACTCCAGTTTCAATTCAGCCTTTCAACTGTTTGGATTAAGCAATTCTTGTGATCAATGATAAATGCTTTTACTTAAAGTCAACTGATTATGTTAATCAAACACAAAATACAGCATCATTGTTTTAATTCATAATATTAAGCATGCATAAAACCATAATAACATTTACATATGCATCTCCTAAAGTCACACTTAATCTCCAATTGAAGACATTAATGAAATAACATTTCAGTCTTTCATGTGTACAACTCTCATGTATATAATAAAAAACATTCTCTTTACCCAGGAGAGAATGAAAATCCTTGGGTAATATTCAGCCTTCTTAATATCTTATTATGTAAATAATAGATTATAAACTTAGTTATTATTATACCTTATGTGAGATAGTAAAGGATATTACCCTCAATAGTGTGAGTGGGCCTCCTCTAAACAGTTAAAGCCCTTAAAAGCAAAACCAAGTATCCAGAAGAAGAAATGCTACTCCATAGCACAGTTTAACATTGGTTTCTAGACTGTGGACTTGCCTCACAAATAGACTTTGGACTCATCAGACTTCAAATAGACTTCAGTGACACATTAAATTGATAGTACTTATAACTTAGTCTGCTCCCCATTCTATATTTCCTTTTCCTTCAGTAAGTGCCTCCACTGGATGTGGCTCTCTACCTAGTGGGGTGACCTAAAGCTTCATTATGGATGAATCTGGTCCATTACTATTCTATCCATAATTGAGTTGTTATAATTTTTCATTGACTTTGATTAGAGGGAATGGTAGTACCCTAAGGGATCTGTAATCCAGATATACTCTTCCCTACGTCTCTTGTACAATAATGTCCTATTTCCCCTTTGGCAGTCAGTATTTAAGCACCTCAACCACCTCAACAAGCACAATTACTCTATTTTTTGTATGTTGATTCAAATGCACAAGGAGTCCAAAGAAGTCTGGTGGCAGTTTTAAGTACCAGTTCAATAGAATAATTTTCATATCTCCTGGTACAAGCATTTTCTCCTTTGTCACTGAGATTGCTGAGCTGGTAGAGCATAAAACCTCAGCAACAGGAACAAAAAAATTCTACTGAATTATTAGAGGCAATAGTGAATCAGTATAACTTCCTTTTATATCCCTTGCATCCTGGGAGCATGGAATTGGCAAGAGAAGAAACGGTTCTTATATTAAGAACACGTGTATCCTTCTGAAGAACCTCTGTCCAGTTTTCAAGGTACTATACATGCATAGATCTGTAAGCTTGTATTCAAAAGACTAATCCACTGCTTTATCAAACCATTCCCTGTAGAATGGTACAGATGAAGGTAAAGCCAGTGAATTCTATGGGTATAGACGCAATGCTGCTCTTCATTTGCCATGTAGGGAATTCTTCAATCGTAAACAATGCTGTGTAGAATACCATGACACAAAATAAGTGATTTTATAAGCAGTTCTTTTTAGGTAACAAACACAGGGAAACACTGCTCCAATCTACTTTAGTTGCCTCAAATGCTGTCAATTTAAGGGATCCAAATGAAGAAAAGACACTCTACTAAGGCCAAGTGGTAGTTTAAGCTTCTCTGACACTCAAGCCAAATGATTCATCATATTTTATGAAACTGCAGAAATCTATGTTGGAACATAGAACAAGAGTTTGGATTTTGATGTCTCAAATAAATAAGTCCTTGTATTTTTGGAAAAATTCGATGTTATTTTCTCTTTATTAGTAGTTTAAAATATCCCATGTTTGTTACAGGACCATAGTACAAACTAAATGCCAGGTCATGGAATGAAATGACTTTCAATGAAGTAGATTTCCTTATGTATATAAAGTCCTGTGGTTCAGCAGTCTCAGCAACCATCTACTGTGGCATGAAAAAAGTATACTCTGGTCAGATTCAAGAAACATGCAGACTCACATCAGCTCCATAACTCACACTACAGCTAAAATATTTGCCTATGACTTACATATGGGTTGCTTTGTGATAGCACTATTCAGAATTAGCTATCTCCTTCATTACATTCATTTATGATAGCAGTATGAAAACTATCCATACTGCTATTGACACAGATATTTCTCATCTGGCCTTATACAGTTATTTTTACTAGTTATTTCTATGGTCTGTGCTGTAAACAGATGTTGAATATTTTAGATCATATTATTACTCAGAGAGACAAAACAGACTCCTATGGCAATTCACATCATTGGTTCTATTTTAGATGAAAGTCATTCATCCATACAAGAATGGACAAAGAGTTTGCATATGGGTTCAATTTTCTGAACATAGGACTTCTATAAGCAGTTCCAATCAAGATTTCTCACATTGCCTTATCCATAGATATAAATCATATATCACTGCCTCAGAATAAGAAACTAATTTTAAGACAAAAAGTCATTATTATGGGCTCATAACCATGGTATTCACTGGTTTTTCATGTGTGATAACCTAAAATCAGTTTAAGAAAACTGTTAAATGGATGATTGTAAACATAGCTCAAAACATAAATCTATTGTAAACATAGATCAAAACAAAGAAAATACTTTCAGGTTTGGCACATCATCCTTCTGGTTGCACCATATATGTTTTTTTTTTTTTAATGTTTATTTTTTAGTTGTAGGTGACAGAATATCTTTATTTTATTTTTATGTGGTACTGAGGATCGAACCCAGTGCCTTATGCGTGCTAGGTGAGCACGCTACCACTGCGCCATAATCCCAGCCCCTGCACCATATATGTTTAAACAATGTCCCTTATAATAAGATTGTGGCTCAGTATGAGTTGAGGAAATAAAGGTGTAAGTGGTAATGTTGTATCTCCCTATATGATACACTTGGGGATTTCTGTCCTCACAAAGATGAGCTCTCTTCCTTCATAGGAAATTTTGCTGACATCAGAGTCCTCCAGACAAGAATTTATTCTGTATTAAAGTGAATGACTCCAAGAGATAAGGAACAATATCTATTGTTCTTTGTGTTCCATTGGACACATTTATGTATAGATACACAGAAAATGCTTTATAAATGTTTTTCAATATCTGAATGAATGATTGAAATAAAAATGTCTATGATAAATTCATCATGCTTAATTTTGGGATTATGTAAAACACAATGCAAAGAGCAAGGATAAATATGGCCTCAAGGTAGGTGTTCACTACAATCTGACGGAACCAGGAAGTTATAGCTAACTGAATGAAGGCTTGAGTGCCTAAATTTAACCCATATAAAAAAGAGATATTTAAGTCCTAGTATGAAGATAGGAACTTTAACTCATAGTCTCTGATGAAATGGTGGTCCTCATGAGTACCATAAATAATAATGTCAGGACAGGATATGCGTCGTCTTTGTTTCATGCATGTTGCTCAGTGTTGGCTAACAAAGTTGGCAAGCATCTGTGGGATGGATACCAGATCTGAGGGCAGAAATAAACAAGTGCCTGCAGCTATTGATTGAAAGAAAGTTAAAGGGAACTAACATAGATTAGATTATCTAATTATGATCTACTATCAGAACCAACTGATGTATTAACCTTTTGCTTCATCAGTAAGATTCAGAACATCTCGGGACTTTTTTTATTCCTTTGATTAACCTAATTCATAAGATCTTCTTTGATGATGTAAATTCTCCAAATCCTAAAGGGAATTTGGTAACCCTGTGTAAGTTGGTGTGTGATGTATTAAATGAGTTTATATATGTTGAAATGGTTAGAACTAAATCTGGAACTCTTTCTATATATGTATAAATTATTGTTTTTAAATTATTTCTATTATTACTATTATGGAACATTAATAAGAAATAAGAGTTTTTGAAAGACTTAAAAAGATTTTTTTCACTTTATGAAAAACTAAAATAAATGTTTCAATTGTTAACATATATAATCACTTAAGAAGAAATAAATTCAAAACATAAAAGACTTGAGAGTATAGTCAGTACAAAAACTCAAGACACAACAGACTACAAATTTTTCAGTTATATATTTTAGGGCCTTCATATTCTTGTAAAATCTGAATGATCTAAAGTCATAATTTTTTAAAATCTAAATTGTTTGATACTCTTATTATGGTACATGACGTTAAAGTGCTTGCTTTGTTCTGTCATGGTCTAGTGAATTAATTATATCTAATTCTTCTTGTTCTGACTTAGTCTTTCTTCAAGATTAGATCAAAACATGAAGTATTACAGCTACAGTCCCTGATGCATTAGTTCAAGAAGCAATGCAATATCACATTTGTCATTTGTTTTATCAAGCTATGTATCAAAGCACTTTATAGTTAAATGTGGAAAAGTGAAAATTCTGCTAGCATCCCAGAGTTTACAATTGGACAATCAAGAATATTTCCCCAATTCTGTTGCCCTGCAACACAAATCTAACAAATCAAGGGGATTAGGAATGACTCAAGCATATCCCTTTTCCAGAGTCCCTAGATGGATATGATTAAATACTTTGAAGTAAACAATATTATCAAGAGAAAAAAAATGTATAGCAAGATTATTTTGAGGTAAACTAAGGAATGTAGTCCCTATTGTTATTTATTGAGGTTTCCATTGAAGTAGAGATTGATTTAGGATCTTTAAAAATACCTCCACAATATATTAATTGTATTTATTTCCTAAATATCATCTTTAAAAATGCTAGTTTTAAGTGTTTCATACTAAACATATAAAAAGGAAAAATATTAGGTTTTTAATTAGAAATATATAAATGTAACACTCGTTCCTTTTAAATACTACTGAGCTCTATTTGTTATAATCTTGGTAGCATTGACTGAACACTTACCCCATATGGAAGAGCCTGATAGAAGGGCAATATTTAACTCAGCTAATTCTACAATTACTGTTTTAGTCAACTTTTTTCAATGCTGTGACTAAAGGATCTGACCAGAACAACACTAAGGAGGAAAAGTTTATTTGAGGGCTCATGGTCTCAGCGGTCTTAGTCAATAAAAAGCTGGCTCCATTCCTCAGGGCTCGAGGTGACCCAGAGCATCATGGCAGAATAGTGTGGTGGAGGGAAACAGCTAACATCATGTCAGGAAGCACAGAGACTCTACTGTGCAGATCCAAATATATACCAAAAGCCATGCCCTAATTTCCACCTCCTCTAGCCACACACTACTACTTCAGTTACCACTCAGTTAATTCCTATCAGGGGATTAATTCCCTGATTGGCTTAAGACTCTCATAACCCAATAACTTTTCCTCTGAACTGTCTTGCATTGTCTCACACATGAGCTTTGGGGGACACCTTACATCCAAACCATACCAATTACCAATGCTAGAAATTTTCATGCTGAGATCCAAAACAAGGCCATGACTAATTATTCAGGCCTACATTTTATATGCAAACAATTAGATTGTCTTTTCCATTGGTGGCAATCATACAATTAGAAAAGACTGTAAACACCTATCATTTAATGCTATGAACTGAGTGACCTCCAAAATTCTAATCCTTATTGTGATCATATTGAGAGATGGGGCTTTAAGGATTAGATCAGAAGGGCTCACCCCCATGAGTGGGATTAGTGTCTTTGTAAACAAGGCCCAATGAAACTGGTTTATGCCTTCTGCTACATGAGGAAATATTGAAGTTACATCTTTGAGGAATGGATTGTCACTAGATGTAGTCTGCAGGCACCTTGGTCTTGGACTGCTCAGCTTCTAGGACTGTAAGAAATAAATTTCAGTTGATTATAAATAACCCAATTTGTGGTATTTTTGTTAGGGAAGTCCAAATAAACTAAAACATTTATTTTGACAGAAGTTATTGATGATATCATATTTGCCTTAGATGGAGTTCAGATTTGTCTCATTTCACTGGCATGAGCAGTGATGGACAATAATATTACTCTATTTCTTGTCAGATTGTTATAACAGTTTCCATGCCATTGCAAGTGCTTCTTCTTATATTCAAATCAAAGGAGCAGGCAAAGTGGAAAAAGTTATACATTGTCTCATAGTAAAACCTATTTGACTCTCTTAGGTTGGTCCTCATAGTTGTTGAAACTTTCTCTTTTGTCCCTGTTAGGTAATTGGGATTCCTGTTTCGAAAACATGTCATAGAGACTATTTATTATTCTGGATTTCATCATAGTGAACACAATGCTGATATGTTGTATGTCATCCATAGTCATACATGCTGCCACACAGTTGCTGTCTACCTGGTTACTCACCATAATGATAAGAAAACAAAAGGGTAAAGGAGATTTTATAACGCAATTGTCTATGAAGATTACTGAACATACTCTGAATAGTGGGATTGTTAATAGATAGCTTTCGCTGAAATCGTCAACCTATCAGGAAAAAAGAAGAATGACTATTAAAGGTGAATAAGAGACTGAATATAAAAATGGACAATGACCAGAGCATATGTAAAAAATATAACCCTGATCGATATCTGTAACAACAAGTCCTGGAAACAAAACAACATTTTATCAACTAGCCAAAAATGGCCAAGACATTATTAATAACTAACAGATTTCATAATTTTTAACTCTGCTCCCAACTAAAATCCATATGGAAAAGGCAAATAGGTAAACATAACCAATCACAGTGAATGTCTGACTTTTTCCCAAGCCAATAGACTCCAATAAGAGTATACTTGAAGTTTGCCTTTACCAATAAATGTCCACACTTCTCTGGCTGCTTTTAAGCCTCTGCCAAATCCAAGTGTTGGTTCCTGACTCAGCTGCTATGAATAAATAACTTCTATTTATTCTTCTCTGGATAGTCTTTGTTTATTTGTACATTCATATGCTTGATTGAGCTGCTGCTAGAAAATACATTTCTGTTTTCACCTTCAAAATCTTCTTTCAAATGAATTTCATTAGTGGAATCAAATGTCACACTTATAGGAGAGCCTTGGAAAGGTCAATGTGTTACTCAGGATTATACAGAAAAACAGAACTAATCGTATTTATTTATTTATTTGTTTGTTTGTTTATTTATTAGATCTGACATGTGAGTTTATGGAGGTTAACAAGTCCCAATATCTGTACAGTGAGTAAACAAACTGGAGAACTAGCCAAGCTGGTGGTGCAGTTCCATTCAAATTCAGCAGGCTTAATACATAGAAAGAATCAATATGTCAGTTTAAGTCAAAAGGAAAGAAAGAGCTGATCTCTGAGACTGAAGTCTGTTAGAGGAATTGTCCCTCATTTAGGGAAGATAGCCTTTCTTTTATATAGAAAGTGTATAGCATGAGTGTGAAAGATAAGAAAGATTCCTTATAAAAGACTATTAAGAAAACAATTATACCAAGTACTGAGTTCTGATAAATTCTGATATCTAAAGGTAATATATAAGTTAATATAGAAAACGTGACTGAGTTAGAGAGTAATGTACTTAGAGAGTAAAGTGTCATGAGAAACAAATGAGAGAAATGTCTTAGACTGTTACATGGCATCTTTACCAAATGGGACTGGGAGGACTAATAAGATGATAGATGAACATTAACAGATTCAAGGGCAGTTTCTATAAGATATTTCAGGAGAAAGCCAGATGCAGTTTGCAGCCTCTGAGAACTTCTGGCTTTAATCTATAGTAAATTAGATATTTGTGTAATACCTAAAAGTTCTAGAAAAATGTGGTAATACTTTGAAACACTTGCCTAACATAGTATAAAACAGACTTAAATCATGAAAGCTAGAGATCAAATAAGAATTATAAAAATCCTCATCAGAGAAAAGTATAAACCTTTATAAAGGATATAATACAACTTTTTGAGGAGATATATATAGCATGTCAGCCTACAAAACGATCAATATTATTAGATTGTTAAATGTTCCTTAAATAATTTAGAAATTTCAAAGTAATGCACTCAAAAGCAAAAGCAAAAGCAAAACTGGAGTGTTCCATGAAAATAAGAGCCTTATTTTTAAATTTACATGGAAAAGCTAATAACCAAGAAGTGATAAAACAAATTTTAAAACTAGATAGATAGGCATAGATTTCTATTACCACATGTAAGAAACAATTACTACATGAACTATGATACCATTTAAGTAAGTAGATGCATGTGTGTCTATAATTTAAATATTTCTAACTACCTCTTCATAAATCTATTTGGAGATAAACAGAAAACTGTTAGGAGCAGTCTCCTGTGAAAAGCTGATGTAGGTTGGGAGTGATATGGAAGAAACACTAGATAAATCTATAATGTCTTACAGTATGAATTTATTCACTATTGATTGGGAATTGAGAATTTATTTTAGAAGGAAAGAAGAAATTGAAGAAAAAGACATTCTAAGCTAATGGATATGTCAAGAAGTTTAACCATGAAAAAATATTGCTATCAAGAACGATTTTTAGATATGTAAAATACTAGAATGTACTTGAATATTCATGGAGTGAGCCAATGGGGCAAAAGCAATAAAGAAACAGAAGAAACAGAGGAATCAAGATCCACAGAAATGTGAGGAGGGATTGGACTTTGCTGGGAGCAGGAACCATGCACAAAGTGCCAATGCTGATAGGTTTTTAAATTTACATTGAGAAGGGAATGATTAACAGGGCTGGGTTAGGCTGAATCTGAATTCAACTTGGGTCAGGCTGAATCTGAATCTGATTTCTCTGCATCGCTTCTTGCTAACTGTTTAAACCTGGGAAAGTTACTTATATTTTTCTCCTTGTCAATTTCCTCATGTATTAAAAAGCAATATAAAATAGAACTCAATTTAGAGAGTTGTTAAAAAGACTAATAAAATGTACTTAGAACAGTTTCTAGCAAAGTAAATATTTAATATGAGTTGGCAATTATTATAATCTTTTTTTCCCCAAAAATATGTTAAGGTTTTTAAGATTAAAGAAAGATCAAGCATTTTTAAGAGAATTAAAATAGAAAGAGTGTTGAGAAATAAGGGGGAATAGAAATAACAAGGAAATATAATTTGATTGTTGGACAATTTCAAGGATTCACTAAAGGTTGATAATTGTTAAAATAGTTTCCAAAATCTAGGCATAAAATTTGCATGCTTACACACATCAAAAGATGATTTACAACTATTCATTACATACTAATATTTAGCATTTACTGTATTCCAGGTATTCTCGTGAGGAAGTGACACAAATTTTATCTCATTTAATATTCCAAATAAATTGCTATTTAAAAAGGAAATAAATCCAACTTCACTTTCCTAAGAAATATGATTATAAATAATGGGTACCTCAAAAAATGCACCTACTTAAGCAGTGGATTCACTATCATACATTCAAGTAATAAAAAAATACTGGTAGTCTATTTATGATTGAGCAGCCACAGAAATCCTTTGAAAGTGTAAAGAGATTATATTACTTTTTTGTTGCAAACTCTCCCATGACCTCTGCTAGCATTCAAAATCCCACACCTTAATAAGGCTTACAAGGCCCTACATGGTTCAGCATTCTGCTAAATCTCTTTCCTTACACCATTCTGCTTTAGTTCACAGTGGTCCAATCACACTCGTCTTGGTACATCTTGAATATTACAAGGATCTGTGTCAACTTCAGGTACAAAAAATATAGCTTTTTAAAAAATTCTAGCAAAACGTTAAGTGTAGTTTCAAATATAACTGAACCAAATGGAAATTAATGAAAAGAAACAGAGAAGTTACTAGAAATAATTTTATATTTGTTAAATTACTCATTGCATTTAAAATATTCCCTCATTATTTTATTATACTGCAAAATATACACTCTGCAGATTGGAAAAGAGTGTATAATGCATTTTCCAGTCCTGTAAATGGGTATCGTGTTGCCTTTTATTATTATTGTACCTAAATTACAAAAAAATACAGTGGTAGATGAATCATTGTGAGTAAACATTTTCCAAAATCATTTGACCTCATAATGCATTTCATGGGAATAATGGTTCTCAGAAACATTTTGTAAAAGGCTTCAGAAGAAGTAATCTCCCATTTCTGTTCCTTAATCTGATTTGGAATTATGGCACTATATTAGCTAAGAACAGAATACCATTATTAAATAAAATTCCTTAAGCAACAAAGTAATAGATAACAATTTCTGAGAAATACTGAATAAGTATAGTTGTTTATGGTTGAATCCTCATAGTATGGGAGACCCTGACAAATCAATGCCATTTAATTAAGTATTCATTTCTGTTCAGACTAAATGTGTGTTGGAATTTTGGTCAGCCACTTACTATGAGTGGTTCTTGACCACATTTTTATCACTCTGAATTGGTTCCTCATCAGTACAATAATAGCAATCTTATTTTACACCATAATGTTGCTGCAAATATCAAATGAGTTAATGCACATCAAAGGACTTTGAAAGCCATAATGCACAATACAGATATAATGGATTGATTTAGAGAAAGTGATTGGAACCAAATAAAATAAAAATATTTGTTTCAAAAAAGGTCATATTTTCAAATCAGTAAATCATAGCGATACTTCAGATCACCCTGTTGATATATATAGGTAGGCATGTATAATTAAAACAGTGCTACGATATGAAGTAAATATATTCTGTCTCTACTAAGAATGACATAAAACTAATGTCTGAAAATATCATATTCAAATGAAGCTTTATTGTCAGTACAAATAAATAGTATAGAAGTTTGCTCTAAAAATTAAGATAGCTATGTTCTTTGAAGTAAAATTGACTTGAATGAAAATTTAAATCTTGAAAGTATTAACAATATTCATGAAGTGTCTATTGATCCAATTCTCTCTGAAGTACAGTCCTTCAAACACCTTCTGTCATGCATTTGATTCAACCAGATGTGTATGCTCAAGTCCATGAAAACCAAAGGGAAAAAGTTTATAAAGCTTTGCCGCCCCTATCGCTTGCCACCATCTGTGGAGCCTAGTTTTAATGTGATTGAATCAGTGAGTACTTATTTTTGCATAAGGAAATTCAGATTGATATATTCCCATGTCTTTCCACATACTAAACATTTACATTTGTAGTCAAGGGGAACCTTATTTTGTTTTTTAATCAGTCTTATTCATAGAATCATAGATTCTTAAGGGATGCAAGAACAGAGATGGGTTTAAAATAGAAATTTTCTGGCTTCAGCTCATTGCTTTCTTCATTAAGCCATCATTCCAATAATAGCACTAAATCCATTGAGTTCCAGCAAACTTTCTGCACTACTCCTCTTTCTAGACTCAGGAGTGTAAATAATCTGTGGAAAATAAAGAAAATGAGCAAAGAAGGGTGATGAGGAAATGGAGGTGTCAACCTTTAAAGCTGATGTTTTGATTCTCCTCAATTATGCCATAATTTTAAAATGAAATCTGGCTTTAAAATGTCAAATATTGAAACAAATTTGTTCTTCTGGAATCAATGAATCTGAAGACCATCATCTGAGTGAGATAGCTTTATAAGAGAATTATTTAACCAAAGAGCACACATTTTTATATAGTAGGTTGCAATATTCTTTTCTTTTGCTTTTTTTTTTTTTTTTGCGCTGGGGATTGAACCCTTGTGCATGCAAGGCCAGCACTCTACCAACTGAGCTATATCGCCAGCCCCAATCTTCTCTTTTAAAGAAAAACAATCTAAAATCTCTACTAACAGACAATTAAGGTAAGTAAAATATCAATAGTTTTATTTAGTATATATTTTATTCTTTTGCTTAAGTAAAAATAATACTTATTTGGCTTGCAAAAATTTATTCATATCTTCAACCACTTTGCCACAATTTTTTGGCCTCATATTTCTTTCCTGAAAAATTCTCTTAAATTTTTCAAAGAATATTTTATTTAATATATATGTATACAAACCATCTATCATAGAATCTAAATTGACTCATATATTTCCATTAATAATGTATGAAAGGCCATTTTTTTTTTTTTTTTGGTACTGGGGATTGAACTCAGGGGTGCTCAACCACTGAGCCACATCCCCAGCCCTATTTTGTGTTTTATGTAGAGACAGGGTCTCACTGAGTTGCTTAACGCCTCGCCATTGCTGAGGATGGCTTTGAACTCGCGATTCTCCTGTCTCAGCCTCCCTAAGTGCTGGGATTACAGGTGTGAGCCACCGCGCCCGGCTAGGCCATATATTTTTAAGAAAACATTTAATTCTGAAGATTACTGGAGATTGGTGATAGTTGAATAAATATTTGGTCATTATGCAGTTTTTATTTTTAAATAATCAAGTTGAATTTCGGAGTTTGTTAATTATCTGATTATGAATATTTTGCATTTCAATATCACAGCTAAGTCACCTAATATTTTTATATTCTGTATTGTAATGCATCTTTAATCACAGTTGCTCAAATTGAAATTTAAATACTGATTTTCTTATCAAAAATCCTTATATATCTTTCCAAAATTTAATTACTAGATGCATAACATTTTCAACTTTCCCTAAGGGTTGATTTAAGCTGTCTTATAAATTAGTTTGGCCTTGCCCCATGAGGATAATAATGCAATTATTAGAAACTATAGTTAGAGTTTGATTACAGTCTAAAATTACTGTGTCAACTAGATATATAAACTATATCCTGGCTGAAAGTGAAAGTGTGTCCCCAAGAGATCCTACATGAATATCTACAGAACATTTTAAAAACATAGGATGTTATATTGGCATTGACCATTGTGGAGGATGCAAACCTATTTTCCTGGAATCTAGAAATAAGGGTGATTTAATTTTCTAATAAGCTGGAAGCCTAGGAAAGCAGAAAATAAAATACTTGGAAAGATTAATCAGGGTTCCTACAAATAAAATTAGAAATAATTTAATTTGATAAGAATATTTTTATTATAAGTAAGTATATGTACTTGCATTTATATACATATTCTAAAAGTATTTACCTTTATTCTAAAAATTTAGAAAGATTTGTCAATTTTATTTGTTTTGATCAATTAGTTTATAAATTCTAAAATTATTTCCAACTATCTGACTATGTCCAGATCTAGACAACTCTCATTGTAGTTTGTTTCAAATGCATTGCAAACACTATTTCATAAAATCAATGAGAAATGGAAAGTAATAGCAAGCACTTGACCCAGATATGATAGTTTACATAGTATTTTATAATCAATCATTAAATTTGTCATTGAGTAGTAATTGATAATGGGAATCAAGAATATCTCTGGCTAGAAATAACAAAATATGTGTGTATATGTGTGTAATTATTATGTTTTGAAACATTTAAAATACTTTCTAAAATACATACTTTTTACAAATCACATATTGTCTGTAGAAAAAAAACAGGATATTTGGTCTTGACTATACCTTTGGTCATATTCCAAACTACATTTTGAATTATAGACTAAATATTCCTAATCTGAAAACCCAAACTCAAGAAATGTTCCAAAATCCAAAGTTCAAGTTAATTTGCTGACGTAAGTGAAAAATTGACCTGGATTGGGTCACAATCAAATGCAGGCATGTAACACACAGTTTATTTTGGTACCCCAAGAGACAAAAGACCTTTTCAGGCCCTTTTGGATGTGATATATGTTTTCTGTGCATGTCCAGATTCCTTGCCATAAGTATACCCACAAAAGATGATACAGTGGCAATTGTGTAGGCCAGATGCATCAATGGCAAGCTCCTCAGAATATCCCACTGAGGGCAACACTTAGTGCTTTATTCAATGTCTTTTAAAAATCTTCTCTTATTCTTTGCTTTGTGGTGTAAATATGTTTTTAAAATGTCAAAAGAAGGCCTGCAGATGTCCTTATGGGTAAGACAAAGGAAGCATTTATATTTATTATACCACAAAAAATCAAGATGTTGGAGACACTAGATAATGGTGTAAATGTGAATCATCTTACTATGTATTACCTGATGAAACAAAAGAATAAACTGTTGAAGTTCTACACAAAGAGTGATGGGTGCAACCAAGTTACTGAAAAATAGAAAAAATTGTGCACAATGTAAAAATGAATATCTTTATTGTGTATCGAAAGAATGTATCCAACAGCTTCACAGTGATGACATGCCAATTAATAGTCTGCTCATCATAACACAATGATCTATCACAATGATCTGAAAGTTGAAGGGAATATTCAACAGATGGAGTAATTTTGGAAAACACATGAATTAACTTATTTATTTATTTATTTATTTATTTATTTATTTATTTATGTACTGCAAATTCAATCCAGGGGTGTTCTACAACTAAGCAACATTCCCATCTCCTTGTATTTTTCATTTTGAGACAGCATCTCACTATTTTGCTGAAATTGACCTTGAACTTGCAATCCTCTTGCCTCATTCTAACAGGTAGTTGGTATTACTGGTAAGAACCAGCATCTCTGATATAATGTTCAACTTTTAAAGATGCATGGTGAAAATATCTGCTGATAACAAAACAACACAAAAATTCATTGGCAAATTTGTGAAGGTCTTTGCCAGAACAAGTCCACAATGCTAAATTTGGCATTATTGCTACATCATTAAATTTGGCATTGTTGTCCCAGAAAGTCACTGATTATCAGAAATAAGACAGCCCCTACAGGTATTAAGGACATCAAAGATAGAAAAAGTGTCCTAGATTATGCTAATACAGGAGTCACACAAAAATGTAAACTTACTGTAACAGGTGAAAGTTTGCATTCTGTTTTAAATGACTGAATTTCTTATATGTCCATTATTATGCTAAAAAAACATGAATCATCAATGATATTTTTTTCTGATTTGTTGTACAAACATTTTGTATCAGTAGCTCATGGTCATTACAAAAAAGTTAGACTTAATGATGCTTGTAAGGCTTTCTTATTCCTTGACAACTGTTCTTCTCATCTTCCAGATGACATTCTCATCAAAACTAATGTTTATTCTAGTAATTTTACCCCAAGTATGACTTCATTAACTCAATATTGTAACAAGGTTATCCTTAGATTGATGATGAGTCAATGTAAAACACTCTTTTGAACAGCGTATTCACAGCAATGAGCAGAGGCATGTGTGTGATTTTCAAAGGGACATAGCATGACAGATGTTATATATGCTATTGACCAAGCTTGAGAAACAGTCACTAAAGACAAAGTTGGACATACCTGGCACAACATTTGTCCTGAACAATGTTTAATGATTATGATTAATGAAGTGGTAAATTTGAAAGCAAATGTCTGACTTATTTACATGTGAAAAATTATACCATCAGAGTCCTTCAGTGAACTGGAAGAAGTGAATATTGAAGAAGATTTTACCATCAATAATGAGTTTCCACTATTTCATCCATTGACTGATGGCAAAATAAGCAAAATAGTTCTGAATCAAGGAAATTGTTATAACAGTGATGATGAAGATAGTATTGTTAACACTTTTGAAATGTGCCTATTTGTGGTTAGTTTATTGAAGAACTACAGCAATGTTCATTTATAATTCTAGAAGAAGAAATCATGTCAGTTTCTGAACCCCAAAAGAGACATCTGAGACAATAACTATTTTTGGTGAGGCAGATGACTCTGGAGGAAACATTTTAAAACTCCATCCAGCAGGATCACTCCATGCTCCTACAGGACCCACTTTCTAATCCCTCATCTTCCTCTGAGTTTCTTGTCACCTAAATAAAGTAAAATACAGTGTCCAATAACAATTTAATTAAAACAAAGCATTATAGGTAGAAATTGAAGGCTGCCATTTTTGCCACTGCTGTTATTTAACAGTTGATACAGGAATTCTGCTCATGCTACTGTGCTGCTTACTAATGTCTTGCTCTAAAGACATTAATTTTATTTTAGTAATGTTATGTCATATTTTTATGGTTGAGTACTTATGTATGGAAAAGTGTAAGAAAATGTTTGTTTATCCATTACACCTTTGCTTTCTGATGGTTCATTATTCTTCAACATTGTTTCAGGCACAAAATCACTAAAAATATATGAAATTACCTTTGGTCTATGTGTATAAGATGTATGTGAAACATAAACTTTGTGTTTAGACTTGTGTTACATCCCCAAGACATTTCATTATGTATATGTACATATTACAAAATCTGAAAAAAAACTGAAATCTAATACATTTCTGTCTCCCATGATTTTGGATAAAGGGCTTTTAATTAGTGTTGTCTTTGAATATTATAAACTGAAAAGATTTTAAACTAAGGAAAAGTACAAAAGTGGCTTATATCCCCAACTCTATTTCACTGGCATAAATTATTGCCACTTGGTAAACCCTAGCATTAATAACATTTAAAATGATGTTACTAAATACTGTGCATAAATCTATACTAACACTACTTTTTATAAAGCTATGTTTCTTAAACATTCCATTATATTTCTACATAATTGATTGATCTCCATTAATATGGTGTTAATATGAACAAAAGCACCAAAAATCATGTTGATCAATCTCTTATCTGAACTAATTACACTTATTATATATCAAATTAGATTAGGCAGTCAATTAGAACATGATCACAGTTTGCTATTTTATTTTTAAATTACTTCATCTTAGTATTTTGCTATTCGGTTGTTTTGCTCTTTATAGTTAGGTATGCGTTTACACAGAAACGCATACCTAACTATAAATATATATATATAGATATATATATATAGATATATATATACACACACACACACATGCACATAATGTAAGTATTCATATATACATATATATACACATATACGAATACTTACATTACAGTAACTAATTTTAGTTATTTTTTTTTCACATGGGATTTGATAAAAATACATAACTATAGCAAAGGGAAGTTCTTAGTCCATTTTTTTCAAGATTTTGTTTCCATGAATTAATTCATTCTGAATTAGTCATTAATCTTTTCCCTTTCACGAAAAAATAAACTCAGCACTGAACCCACATGAATCTGCAATTGCTTAAAATTTAGATCTAAGAAGTGTCATAAGTTTGTATATTTCTCATTTTGGCTCTAATATCATGACTCATGATTTGTTAGCTTCTAGACCACAACAACAGATAACTTTGAAAAGAGAAACCTTTGCTCTGTAAATGTTTCCAGCTGCAAAAAAACAAAAACAAAAAAACAAAAAACAACAACAAATAAAATAAAAACAGTAATTTTTCTAATTTTCTTTTCCACATCTGTAGTGAGGACATTGAGAAGCATGCATGGTAGAGACAGCTTGCTTTTGAGTTAGGGTTGAAAAATTTCAGCGTGAGCACAAAATCAAACTATTCCATTTATTACTGAATGAGAGAAAGAGAGAAAAGAGACCACCAACAGACACAGTCTGGAGGAGAATTTGACTTATTTTGTTGGGGGCGGGGATTTGGCTCAGTTGTTAAGAGTGTTTGCCTAGCATAAGACCCTGGGTTAAATCCCCAGTACCACCAAAAAAAAAAAAAAAAAAAAGGAAAGGAAAAAAACTGACCTATTTTCTTTACATTTAATTCCTTCATATCTATATGTGTGGCTTTGAGTGTAACTTGGATATTTAATTTGTATATTGTATTTTATGGAAGTAGCTCATGTAAGTAGTTTACTTATGAAGACATGGAGTTTTATAAGAAAAATGATTTTCTTCAAGATTATTTTCATTTTGTAGAATGTCATGTAATATCGCATATTTTCCAATTTAAAAACTGGACCTCTTAGATAATTTTGGCTCAAATTATTTTTAGACTAGAAGCTTTTGTACATACAGAATAAAAGTTTCATATATACTAAAATATAAAAGAAAGTCCTCCAAACATTTAAATCTGAAATTGCATGCAAGTGATCCAAGCAGCTTGAGAAAAACCGTCTTAGTGCTTCAATCATGGCAAAAGTAATAAATATATGGTAATTTTAATAGATTGTCATTTTACGTTATACACTATTATAAACAAAAATAACCTTCTTGATAGAATAATTTAAAATAATAATCACAAAACAAATCATCTACTAATAATTTTTGAAGGTTTATGAGAAAAACAATGTTTTAATAAATACAGAATACTAAAGAGATTTTATGCCCTTAAGTCTACTTTTAACTAAGAAATTATAAGAAAAATTACCTTTTTACTGGAATTATACATTGGAAAAGAGACTCAGTATCCTTACATGCATAATTAGAGGAAATTAGAATATGGTAGAGAGAAAAAATAATTACCTCTGAGCTCCAAAATAAAGTGTTGTTTATTTGGAATTTATGACTCCTTTTCAGTAGGAGCTTGGTATATCAGTATATATTTAAAAATAGTATTTAGTCATTAACTAAAGTTGTATGCATGTTTTAAAGAACATTTAGTGGAGTTTGATTTGCATAGATGAAATTAATGACCATTATTATAGAAATAAATTTTTAAGAATATCAATTCTATTTAAATAATCTTTACACTTTTGATAAAGAAGAAAATGGGAGCATAGTGCATTATCCAAGTTATGTTTACAATTGACAAAATTATAATCTACTATATTAAATTTTAATGTATATACTGCAGTTGTATATAATACAAACAAATAAGGAAACAATCCATTCAATTCCCAATAAAAATAGTAAATCAAAATAAACAACATATTTATGGAAGGATTAATAGTAATGAAAAACAGGAAATGTCTTCAAAATTAAAAGTCATGAAAGAGAATTAAATTCAAATTGCAAAGAACAGTTCATACCTCTAATATAAGATTCAATGCTGAGTATAAGATCTAATTAATCCAGAGTTGATGCTAATGACATAGTTTAGCTTGTATATACAGGCAATGCTATTAAATTAGTTTAGTATTTATACTGTTTAACAAAGTTATAAACCCCTTGGAAATTCTTTTTGGATTTTTTATAAATTCTAAGTGTTTCTTCTAAACATTGATTACAATGATAATGTATAATTTCCAAATATTGTATAATTGACAAATATACAATAAACATATATCGATCATTTATTTAGGTCATTAATGTTAGAGTAAAATGTTGTAAGAGTAAAATGTTATAAGCCAATTCAAATGAGATTTGATTTACAGATAATTATTCTCTACTGAACAAAATTCATTTGAATTTCAGTGAAGAAAATAATTTTTATGGCTACAGACAGGAAACATTTGCATGGTTATGTTTTATAAAATTCAACTTCTTCTTCAGCATTATAAAATAATTTGGTTATCCTTAGTCAACAGTACACAGCCTTATGAAATCACATATTCCTCCAAGATCTACTAAGTAGTGTCCAGAATATCTCCACAAAATTCTTCTGGTCATCTCTTTTACCTGTTTTCAAAACTTTGACAAATTTACTGACAGTATCTCCCAGTTGCCTTGTCTTTCCTTCCACCAAATTTTCTTAGGAATTATATTATTATAGTGTGAACTCACATGGTCAACATCAAATTTCAGCATGAATATTTTCAAATAATTAAGAAATTCTCAGAAATATTTCAGAAAGATGCAGATTATGAATCTACTAAAACTATTCAACTCTTTAATATGAGTTACAGACTGTATTCATATACTTCTTTTTTTTCCATATTTTTACTTGAGCACTATGATTACACATGATGGTGGGATTCATAGTTAGGTGTTTATACATAAACATGATATAACAATATAATTTGGCTAATATCATTCCCTATTCCCCAGAATTTCCACTATCCTTCTTTTTCTACCTTCCCCAGTCCCTTTGCTCTACTCTACTGATCCCCCTTCAATTTCTATGAATCTCTCCTACCACCCACACCTTTATTTTCTCTTTTCCTCTCTAGTTATCACATAAGAGAGAAAACATAAGACCCTTGATTTACTGAGTTTGGTTCACTCTGCCCAACCTGATTCCCAACTTTCATCCATCTTTCTGCATATGACATTGACTATTCCTCTCAGTAGCTGAACACATTTTCATTGTGTGTGTATACCATACTTTCTTTAACCATTTATCCATTGACAAATATCTATGCTCATTCCATAGTTTGGCTATTTTGAAATGTACTGCTGTAAACATGGGTATGCATGTACTTACAGTGTACTGCTACAGTACACTGTTTTAAATTTTTAGGATAAATACTGAGGAGCAGCAGTACAGTAGGTCATGTGGTATATCTTTCCTAGTCTATTAAGAAAACTTCATACCAATTTACAGAGTGGTTGGACTAATTCACGACCCCACCGAAGTGTGAAAATATTCCTTTCTCTTCACAACCTCTCCAGTATTTGTTATTATTTATATTCTTCAGGGCTGCCATTTTAACTGGAGTGAGATGAAATCTCAGCATAGTTTTAATTTGTACTTCCCTAATTGCTAATAATGTTGAACATTTTTTTTTCATATATTTGCTAACCATTTGTTTTTCTTCTTTTGAGAAGAGTCTTCTTAGTTCATTTGCCCACTTATTATATGGGTTATCTTTTTTATGTTAACCTTTTTGAGTTCTTTATATATGCTAAATAATAATCCTGTCAGAAGAGTAGTTAGCAAGGTTTTTCTCCCATTCTGTAAGTTCTTTCTTCAGATTATTATTTCCTTTGCTATGAAGAAGATTTTTTAATTTGATACCATACCATTTATTCATTATTGGTATTATTTTCTGAGGCTTAGGAGTCACATTAAGAACATTGTTGCCTTTATCTTTACATTGGATTGTAGACCCTGCATTTTCTTGTAGGATTTACATAATTTTGGGTCTAATTCCTAGGTTTTTTATCCATTTTTATTTGGCTTTTTGTATAGGGTAAGAAATAAGATATAGTCTCATTCTTCTACACATGAATAACCATTTTTCTCAAAACCATTTGTTAAAAACTATCTGTTTTTCAATGTCTGTTTTCAGGACATTTGTCAAGGATCAGATGAATACACGTGTATGGGTTTGTCTCTGTGTCTTCCATTCTGTCCCATTGGTCTATGTGTCTCTTTTTATATCAGTACCATGCAGTTTGGATTATTATAGCTCTGTAGTATAATTTAAAGTCAGGTATTGTGATGCCTCCAGTATTGCTTTTTTGGCTTAGAATTACTTTGATGACTGTGAGTCTTTTAAGTTTGGTATTTTAAATAAATCTGAGAATAGTACTATTTATAAAATATTAAGCTATGTTATACTGTTTTATTAAAATTTTGACAAATAATATTAGTCTAGCAAACTTTTTACACTATTTTTATATTTTATCTATGATGAGAATATCTTCTCACCACATGTTTACAGATGTAATTTCTTAAATATCAATGCAAATAATGTCTGCATTTTGGGACATTACTAGATTTTTTATTTAATCCAAAATGACAAATAAAAGAAATAGTACCTCCATTTTGTATTTTTTTTATTCAATAGCGGATCATGCCGAAAGTACATTACGTATTTATTGGCCATTTGAGCTTTCTATTTTGAAAATTATCAATTCATATTTTATTAGTTTTCATTTATTTCTCATGTTAGTGGAATAAAATTTAATTTGCTATAGTGAGACTGGTGAAATTTGCCTAAGCCCTGTACTTCTCAACACAACAATGGTCAAGAAACCACATAATTCTTTTGTGTTTGAAAAAACAGCTAACTTCAAAGAGCCACACTTCCCCTTGTGATATGGAGGGCTTGGAGACAATTCCCTATTCACCTCTGACAAGGTCAGACACAGGTCCTGCAAATTCCCATTCCTTGTCTCATAACTGATTAGCTCATGTGTTTCTCCATTTGTCAATGCACATACAATACCTGGTGATTTGACTAAACTTCGTTCAGGGTTCTTCCTTCACTCAGGTCTTTGAAAGTTGACTCACACCTGCACATTGGAAAGAACAACTTCTCTATCTTAGTCTACTCAGATTTCTATATCAAAATACCCTAAACTACATAGCTTCTAAGCAACATAAATTTCTTACAGTTCTAGAAACTGGAAAGTCCAAGATCAAGTTCAGGCTGATTTACTAGTCTGGAAGGGGCCTGTTTCCAGGTCCAAAGACAACTGTCCTTACACTACAACCTTTCATGGAGGAAGGGGTGAGGGTAGCTCTCTGGAGTCTCTAATGGCATTCATGAAGGGCTTTACTTACATGATCTAATCTCCTACCATACGTCCTATTTCCTAACATCACATCAGTGATATGGTTCAACATACACATTTTGGAGGAAACCACCGTACTTAAGGGCTTTTTATGAAAATTGGCTAAAATTTTCATAATTTGGTCAATTGTCTTATCATGCCACCCATCAGTCCTCTACCCTACAACCAGTTATTTGTACCCTTGTTTAATCTTCCTGTAAAAGAAAAGCCCTTCTCTGTCTGACCTATTACAAGTTTATATATCTTATGATCAAAGCATTCTCCCTATCACAGTGGTCCCACTCTTGCAGCTACAGTAGCCATTCCTTCCTTTTCACAATACACTTATCTATTCACATATCTCAAAAATTAAAATAACCAACTTACCAAAACTAGATATTTATTGATAATATTTATTATAAATAATTTTCAAATATGCTTTTCATTATTTAATTTTTGTTTCTGGCATTGTTTTGGAGCACTCTCATGTGTTTTGTGTTGCATCTCTATATAATGGAATCCTTTTTACTAACAGATAAAAACATTACTCTGATTCTGTTTTCTCTTTTAATGCAGTGAAATTATCATTGTTTAGAAGGTAATTCAATAGGAGGTAGAATAATCACATTTGGATGAAAATGTGGAAGTCACATGTTGCTAGGAACACAACCAGGCATTAGTAGGAATTAGGTTTCATAGAGAAAGAAAAGAACAGAGAATTAGCATGAAAAGGCAGAGGCTTCAAGTTATGAAAGCAAGGATAGTCAAAACTTCTCAATAGTGAGAGGACCAAAGGGCCCATGCACAGAAATATGCCTTTGATTGCTGTTCCCATTTCGTTCTTATACAATGTGCTAAATGTCTTCATGAAGCCTCTCATTGAAATCAGATTCAGCCATATAATTCTGTGTGGTTGTGTGGCGAGGAATTAGGAGGAAGAACAGAGAAAGAAAGTATGACTCCCTTTTACTGCACTGGACCCCAGGTAGGACCCATATACTCATACTGTAAGCACAGTAAGGAATCATGGCTTTATGCAAGCAACTTAAAGGAGGGTAAAGACAGAGATGAAAAGTATCTGCTCTTACTGTTAGAAAAATTAAAATTTAATTGGAAGTACATGTATGGCCCATAGGGATGTGTGAATACTAAACAAGTGGCAAGGACTTCAGGCAAACAGAATGCATAATTATTCCTAAATGGATCAGGATTAATTCTTTAAATGAAAGATTTACACAATGTACTGCCTTGCAATTTTTCTGAAATTTTAAAATAAATTTATAATTTTTAATGTGATAGTATCAAAAACATAATATATGCTATGTGTAAATCTCTATGGAACTGCAATGAATCCTCTTGTGGAGCTAGAAGAATACAAAGTGTTCAGAAAAGGTGAAAGCTACAAATTACTAACTTGCATTTTATATTTCATATAAAATGTTATATAGTTTTAATATTTGAAACCAAACAAATGTATTTGATATTTTTATGAATAAAAAAACAAATAGTATGACACTTATCTTATAGTATCTCAACTATCTTTGGTGGAGTACTTTATTCTTATTTTAAATTATAAAAACACTTGTGTTACCTACTGCTAGGAAAGTACAAAAGATAAAATAATATCCTAAGTACTATTCTGCAACTACTCTGACATGTCACAATTAAGGATTATCTTGCATAAAGAAATATGTTTTTTCACCATGAGGTATTATCTATCAAAAGTTCTAGTAAGCTAAACTGAAGCTAAACTCTGTAAACATGTCTTCACTGAATAAATTAGTTTACTGATTTTGAAATATTTTCTTGGTTTGTTAGGATTTTGCATTAAGAAATATTGAAACATTTAAATGACATTAAGTCATTTCATAGTAGTAACTGGAGAATTCTTCTGACCTAGTATAGTGCTCCTTGAAATAAAATATAAACTTTTAGTTTTAATTTTTATACTGAGAACAAACTATCCAAACTAATTCTTTCTCCCTTACCCAATTCTAACAAATATAATCTCTGTCTGATCCCAGGTTCTTGGTTCCTACTCTTGTTTATGGCACACCTACCAGTTTAGACTTAATGATACGAATTTATGTGTTCCTCATGAATCTCACTTTAATTTTTTAGCCACTCTACACTGTGCAGTGTAGAATTGGTCAAAACTCACCATTTTTACCCCTGCTTCAGAATTCTCCTCCTGACAAAAGTATACTGTCAGTCCAACTAAACCCTGCTCAGTGACAAATTCAGTTTTATTCCTAAGGAAAGAAATGTGTTCTTGATGTTCTGTAGATGATATTCATTGACATTTAGACCTTATTATAATGACCTGTACCTAATGATTTTACCAGAATGGATGAATTAACTAAACCTAGCTCAGAGACTGAAAGCTATTTCACACAATGCTCATGGGAAATGGTGGGAGATTAAAGATTCTTACATTATAAATTACTTCCAAATATTTTCAATTAACCTTGCTGTACTCTCTACCACAGTTTGGCAAACTGCAGCCTGAGTCCATATCGGGTTCATTTTCTGCTTTGATAAATAATGTTTTATCAGCACACACCCTTACTCTTTCTTTTAATGCTGTATACAGCTGCTTTTGTGATAAAAAGGCCTAGTTCAGTAGTTGCTGTGAAGACTTTATCTTATTCCTGGGATTATCTGCATGAGCATCTTATCCAGTGCAGTTACATAAGATACTACACTCTGCAATTTACAATGTAGAAAAATCTTAAAAATTTATCTTTGAATTAGTGTTTTGGGAAGTCTCTTAGGGAAACAGTATGCTTGAGAATTGGCTCCTAGCTCCCATATTTATGCCCCACTAGGAAGGGTGCTCCTGTCAGCTGCTCCTTGTCAACCCTCTCTGCCCATTCTTTTCATTTCTGATCTGGTTTACTAATGGATGCTATCCACTGCCAAGCAGTTATAGAGTTGTGCTGGTGCCCTCCCATGCCCTACCAGAGGTTTTGGCCTGGAGCTCAAGAAAGGGCTGGGCTCAGATGTGTGCCAGTGTCTATAGAGGCAACAAGGTAGGAGCAGTCATGTCCAGGGCCAGCACCAGAATATCAGTCCATTCTGCTAGCAGCTATACAGAGTCTTCTCAGCCACCACCATCTGTCATTTCTCATTGAGCTCTTTTGTAGATGTAACTCTTTTCCCCCTAATATTGTCAAAAGCATAGAAATAACTTTACTGATTAAGAATCAATCATAAAGCAAAAATGGACCCAGATTCCAAGCTTACTTTTATCTTAGGTTCATGACATGTCATACTTATTATCCCATCTACTTTGTAGCTTTTCATTGTTTTTAAAATCATTGCTTTTGCATTACTTTGGAAATGTATCAGTATCCCTAAGCAAGAGGGATCTGTTATTGTTAGAAGCAGAACCTCAGTAAGTATAAATTTAAATACTAAATTTGTTCTCTTAAGTCATTAAAACATATTAAGAATATTATTTTGAATCACCTAATGGTTATACTTAACTTGAAAAGAAGATCAGCTTAATGATTCAGATTGTTTAAAATAATTTTATTTTAGCTACAATTTGCTCATCAAATTCTGCATAAACTACCAGTGCAGTAAGTACTATTTGAAGATATATAGACTTTGTACAATATCCAGAGTGACATCATACACATAATCAAGGTTGAAGAACTATTTTAAATTTTCAACTCATTAAGCACTTGAAGATGCATTCATTCTATCAGGCTTAATTTACTTAATGCTCCATAAGAAATGGATAAAATCAAAAAAATGGTTATGGGTCAAACTGGAACTTAGCATCTCTCTCAAAGGTGGTTCAAAAAATTTTTAATATTGTTCACACTCAAACTATGATGACACTACTGTATTTCACTGTGTAACTGTTGCCACCACATAATCATGGCATATTATTTTAGTCTAAAAAAAAAGGATTTGTGACCTTTCATTATGTAATGGTCACATGGTATAATTTTGTTTCTCATATAGCTTAGCAGGTAAGCAGGGCAGTGGTGTATTCATCCATGTGCATTTGGATGTGCATTTGCCTTCCTGCACAGAGCCAGTGAAGAGCCTAGAATCCTCAGTACACAGGCATTGTTCTTATATTTCTTTAAGTCAACTTACATGGTTTGTTTAGAATGCTACATTAGTAACAGTAAATACATATTACAAGGGTGGCATTGATGATGAGCCAGCAGTTAAACCAATGATAGGAGCACAGAACCTTCAGGAATACATTAATTTTGTAAGTTCATACTTCTCCCATACTGTAGAAAATTTTCTCAAGTGTGAGATTCTGATTTAAATAAACAAATCAATAACACCTAATGCGTTAACTATTACTTTTTCAGACTGGAAAAATGTTTGCTAAACGCCTATGAAAAAATGATATGTGTTAATTTGAACTCCTTAATTTTAACTTATATTCACAATTATCCCATGCATCTTGATCTTTATATTTTTCTAATTATTCTTATCAGAATAGCTTTAGTAGAGTTATTAATATAAAAACTTTAAAACATAAATGAATCTGCTATTGTTTTCTTACATAACTTCATACCTACTACCAAAACCAACTGACTAATTTGAATCAATTCCTTGTCTGAGGCAAACAAAAATAGTGGAAATATTTTTATTTGTACAAATTCCTCAATATTTCCTTTCATTTTCTTAAATAAATTCCTTACAGTTCAAGCCCTTTTCATCTGATCATTGAATTGTGGCTCAACATACTGACTATCCTATATTTCATTAAATAAATTGTTAGTAATTTTAGTTACTCCTTTTATTTTTCTATCTTATGTAAGATATAATGATACAATATTTCACTACATAATCATAGCAGATTTTATGCCATTTGTTTTGCAAAAAAAAATATGTCATTTTTTTTTTTTTTTTTTTGCTAAATGTCTTCATCTGAAAGATTGTATTGTGGTGTGAAAGGGATTCGGTAATCAGAAACAGTTTTGAAATGTCAGGATAGGCAACAAAAGACCAGGGCAATATATTACCCTGAGTTCCCTTGCATGAGATATAGGGTAGATCATAATGTTTTTCTCTATGAAAGGAAACTTTAAAACTGTGTAGAAACATGAAATTAATGTGATTAATGGGAGCCTGGGTCCAGCATCTAAAACAAGAATCTGAGCTATGCTCATGTCAGTACTTGTCTAAAATGAACCCAGAAGATTCTATGATTTATGTCTTGGAGTGATATTGAACTACTGAAGTAAATCACATTAATGGAGAAAAGAGGCTTACCTATGAGTTTTTTAGAATAACTATTTATGTTAAGCAAAACACATACACTCTTTGAAAAGCATGTTGATTGCAAGACACCTTGCTATTATGGACTGAATTTTGTGTCCCCCACAAATCACATGGTGATATCCTAACCACACATGCAGTAACGTATGGAGGTGGTACCTTGGGGAAATAATTAGTTCACCAGGGCTCTGCCCTATTAATGGCATTTTTAAAAAGAATTTAAAACTCTCTATTTCTCTATCTCCCATGAATGGATGCAATAAGATGGCAATCTGCATCTTCCGGAGATTCTTCCCACAGCTCCACCATGCTGCTGCTTTGTTTTCTGACCTCTAGACATTAGAACTCTAAAAAGTAAATTTCTGTTGTATATAACTCTCCCAGTGTATAGCACTTGAGTTAGAGCAGCCCAAATGGATACTTTTCTACCCCATAAGAGTATTTCAATGAGAGGCCCAAACCTCCCAATGTGGCCTGCTGCCCTGGACAGGACAGCAAACTGCAGTTCCCTATTCACCACATGTGGTCCCACCAAAACCACCTCCATTTTGGGGCACTGGAGCCACTATCATAGCCCTCCCTACACAGTAATTTCCACCTTGGAACATTGGACAGGACCCAGATGCAGCTGCCCATAGCAACACCACAGGCCATGCTGCAGCATCACCAAATAGACCACTCAATGCCATCATACAACCTATCCTTCCAGCCCCACCTCTGAAAGTAGTTGCCTCATATTGAGACACTGCCACCCTCATCTTGGGTCGCCTCAGCTGATGCCTTTGACATCTTTAGCTGGGGAAGCTTCCACTTTGGGAAATTGACTGGGGCCTGGAAGCCCAACATCAATGTACCTATAGGTCTGATGCTACTGCTGCCACCAACTAGGGGAATGGCTGCTTCCATCTAGGGACAATAATCAGGACCCGGAAAACAGTCAGAAGGGTCACTGTGGGCCCAGTTGCTCCAGAGGTAATTAGGTGTACTAATAGACACCATCTTGTTATAGAGACAACAGGAAGCATTGATGGGGTTGTCTCTCTTTTTTCTCCTGCTAACAGCCAACTTCCTTTGATTACCCTTTCACTAGTTCTATAATCTAATATCTCTATAT
>PVHX01017661.1:24597-39404 GCA_004024805.1 Geosciurus inauris | reverse complement strand
CCCAGCACTCAGGGAGGCTGAGACAGGAGAATCGCGAGTTCAAAGCCAGCCTCAGCAATGGCGAGGCACTAAGCAACTCAGTGAGACCCTGTCTCTACATAAAACACAAAATAGGGCTGGGGATGTGGCTCAGTGGTCGAGTGCCCCTGAGTTCAATCCCCGGTACCAAAAAAACAGAACAAAAAAAAAAAAAAAAAAATGAAAAGCTGATTCATACACACACCCCCATACAAATTGTGACAACCAATGTCTCTGAAAATTGTCAAATCTCTCTTTTTCATTTTGGTACTTGGGAATGAATCAGGGATGTTTACCACTAAGGTATATCCCTATCCCTTTTTATTTTTTATTTTGAGACAGGGCCTCACTAAATTTCTGAGGCTGGCCTCAAACTTGTGATCCTCGTGCTTTAGCCTCCTGAGTAGCTGGGATTTTAGGTGTATTCCACCTTACCTGGTTGAAGTAGCTTTGAAACAGTCCCTGTTTGTTAACTGCTGGCTCCAGTAATCTTGCCCCAGATCACATAGTGCTGGGCTTTGAAACCAAGTAATATGAATTAACAAGTCAAGCATTTAACTCTATATACTATCTTGCCTCATGCCCCTTTGTTAGGATGATCTGCAGAGTGGAAAGAACCAGCAGAAAGCCCCATTATTTTACTGGTGTTACATAGGGGAATGTCCCAGTTATAACTCTTATAACAACTCTATTGTGATTACAGGAAAGGAATCTCAAAGCAGAGTTTAGGATGTGGGCACGAAAATACACCTTTTTACTACATGAGAGCACACTGCTCTGGCTAGCAGAAGATTATTCTGCTTCATATAACTTTTTCTACATTATTATATTTCAGAGGATTAAAATAAGCAGCTGTGAAATATTACATAAAATTTTGCAGCCCTGAAACTTTTCTAAGTTCACAAGGAAAGTCTCTGCCTGCCATAACCTTGGATTCTATTTGCTTCTAGGTATTTTTATTTATTGCAGTACTGGAGATTGAACCCAGGGGCACTCTACCACTCATCTACATCCCCAGTCCTTTTCATCTTTTTTGAGACAGGGTATTACTAATTTTTGAGGCTGTGGTCCTCCTGCCTCAGCATTAAGAAGCTGATATCACAGTCCTCCTGCCTCAGCATTAAGAAGCTGATATCACAGCTGTGTACTACTGTATCAGGTTGCTTCTAGTTTTTTGTTTTTGTTTTTTTACAACTGGTTGCTGCCTAGCAAGGAAGCACATTAGTAGTAGTTTATCCAAAAATTTCACTGGGTTCTTAAGGTCACCCTGTAAATTCCTAGTGACTTTTTTTGTCTACTTTCTCCAACTGCTGATGTCAAAATTCTTTAACTCTTAACAGGGTGCACAGGCACACACCTATAATCCCAACTACTCAGGAGGCTGAGGCAGGAAGATTTCAAGTTGATGGCTAGCCTGGGTAACTCAGTGATACCCTGCCTCAAAATACAATATAAAAGTACTAGGGATGTACCTCAATGGTAGATGCCTCTGGGTTCAATCCCTACTACTACATAACAACCACAACGAAACAAACTTTAAATTTTACCTGCCAGACTGGTTCCTAAGATCTAGACTGTTTCTGACACTCAGATCTCCTGCCTCCATCACCTGCTCCAGCCTACTTCAACAAAGACTCTGATGATTTTTTAATGTGGCAAATATTAATAGCTGTCAAATTTAACATTCATTTGTCCTTTGTGACAGATCTCTAGATAATGTGACTGCAGAAAAATGTCATTTTCTAGCATGTGCTAACGAATAGGTAAATATAAGTAGAATGGAGCTTCTGGCAATTTGTGCTGCCTGGAATTTAGAGAGGTTGGGTGGAAGTCTAGCAGCTACCTTGAGGGCATGGGGAAAAGACTAAAAATAAGAGAAAAATGACAGCATCTTCAAACTTCTTGTTATGTGAGAAAAATTAATACTTATGTGTTAAATGCTTTCAGGTCTTTGTTGTTATGTGTCTAAATAACACCTCATTGATACTCCACTGAGCCTGATCCTGTGACACACTATCCCAAATTCCTTCAGAAATGAAAGTTTTATTCTTGCAGCTGCTGAACATGCTGCTGGCAGAAGCTCACAGCCCTTAACCCTCTTTGGGAGGTTGCTTGATTACCAGAACCATTTGTTGAAGAGGCTATCTTTTCTCCAGTGTACGTGTTTGGCTCCTTTGTCTAGTATAAGATAACTGTATGTAAGTGGGTTCGTCTCTGTGTCTTCTATTCTATACCATTGGTCTACATGTCTATTTTGGTGCCAATACCATGCCATTTTTGTTACGATAGCTTTGTAGTATAATTTAAGGTCTGGTATTGTGATGCCTCCTGCTTCACTCTTCTTGCCAAGGATTGCTTTGGCTATTCTGGGTCTCTTATTCTTCCAAATGAATTTCATGATTGTCTTTTCTATTTCTATAAGGAAAGACATTGGGTTTTAATCAGAATCGCATTGAATCTATATAGCACTTTGGGAAGTATGGCCATTTTGACAATATTGATTCTGCCTATCCAGGAGCATGGGAGATTTTTCCATCTTCTAAGGTCTTCTTCAATTTCTTTCTTCAGTGTCTTGTAGTTTGCATTGTAGAAGTCTTTCACCTCTTTTGTTAAGTTGATTCCCAAGTATTTTAATTTTATTTTAATTGTGTATGACCTCCTGGTTCAGTTTCGGTAGGTCATATGTCTGTAGAAATTTGTCAGTGTCTTCAGGGTTTTCTATTTTACTGGAGTATAAATTTTCAAAATAGTTTTCTAATTATCCTCTGTATTTCAGTAGTGTCTGTCGTGATATTTCCTTTTTCATCATGAATTTTAGTAATTTGGGTTTTTCTCCTACTTTTCGTTAGGGTGGCTAAGGGTTTATCAGATTTTGTTTATTTTTTCAAAGAACTAGCTTTTTGTTTTGTCAATTTTTTGAATTGTTTCTTTTGTTTCAATTTCATTGATTTCAGTTATTTACTCTCTTCTACTTCTTTTGGTGTTGGTTTGTTCTTCTTTTTCTAAGGCTTTAAGATGAAGAGTCAAGTCATTTATTTGTTCTTTTACTTCTTTTAATAAATGAGCTTAATGCAATGAACTTTCCTCTTAGCACTGCCTTCATGGTGTCCCACAGATTTTGATATGTTGTATCAGAGTTTTCATTTACCTCTAAGAATTTTTTTATCTCTTCCCTGATGTCTTCTGTTAATCATGCATCATTCAATAGCATATTATTTAGTTTCCAGGTGTTGGAATAGTTTCTATTTTTAAATCTGTCACTGATTTCTAATTGTATTCCACTGTGGTCAGAAAGGATGCAGGGTAGTATCTCCATTTTTTGTATTTGCTAAGACTGGCTTTGTGACATAACATATGATCTATTTTGGAAAAGGATCCATGTGCTGCTGAGAAAAAAGTATATTCACTGGTGGATGGATGGAACACTATAAATGTCTGTTAAGTGTAAGTTATTGATAGTTTTATTGAGTTCTGAGGTTTCTTTATTTAGTTTTTGTTTGGAAGATCTATCCAGTGGTGAAAGAGCTGTGTTAAAGTCACCAAGTATTATTGTGTTGTGGTCTATTTGATTCTTGTATTTGAGAAGGATTTGTTTGATATATGTAAAAGCCCCATTGTTTGGGGCACAGATATTTATGATTGTTATGTCTTGTTGATGTATGATTCCCTTAGGAAGTATGAAATGACCTTCTTTATCCCTTTGCTCCAGCTTTGGTTTGAAGTCCACTTTATTTGATATAAGGATGGAAACTCCTGCTTGTTTATGAGGTCCATGTGACTGTGAGTTTTTTCCCACCTTTTCACTTTCAGTCTGTGGATGTCTTTTCCTGGGAGATGAGTCTCGTGAAGGCAGCATATTGTTGAGTCTTTTTTTTTAATCCAGTCTGTCAGTCTATGTCTTTTAATTGGTGCATTTAGGCCATTCACATTCAGGGTTATTAATGAAATATGATTTGTAGTCCTGGCCATTTTGGTTTATTTTTGGTTTTTACCTTGACTTGGTATCTCCTTTGATTGTCCCCCCTCCCTTTTGGTGTAGTTCCTCTCTTTGTGTATTTTCATTGTTGGTTGTCATTTCCTCCTCCTGGAATATTTTGCCAAGAATGTTGTGTAGTGTGGGTGTTCTTGCTAAAAATTCTTTTAACTTTTGTTTATCATAGAAGGTTTTTATTTCATCATCAAATCTGAAGCTCAGTTTTGCTGGATATAGGATTCTTGGTTGGCATCAGTTTTCTTTCAGAGCTTGGTGTATGTTGTTCCATGATCATACTTGGCTTTTAGGGTTTGGGTTGAAAAATATCTCTTTTGGTGCCAATACCATGCCATTTTTGTTACTATAGCTCTGTAGTATAGTTTAAGGTCTGGTATTGCGATGCCTCCTGCTTCACTCTTCTTGCCAAGGATTGTTTTGGCTATTTTGGGCCTCTTATTTTTCCAAATAAACTTCATGAGTGTTTTTTCTATTTCCTTGAAGAATGTATTGGAACCTGAATAGGAATTGCACTAAATATGTATAGCACTTTTGGAAGTATGGTCATTTTGACAATATTAATTTTGCCTATCCAAGAACATGGGAGATCTTTTCATTTTCTAAGGTCTTCTTCAATTTCTTTGTGTTCTGTAGTTTTCATTATAGAGGTCTTCCACCTTCTTTTTCATATTGATTCCCAAGTACTTTTTTTTTTGAGGCAATCAGGAATGGGACAGTTTTCCTATCTTTCATTTGATTCATCACTTTGTACAGGAATGCAATTCATTTGTGGGTGTAAATTTTATACCCTGCTACTTAGCTCAATTCATTTATGAGTTCTAAAAGTTTTCTTGTGGAGTTTTTTGGGTCTTCTAAATATAGAACCATATCATTGACAAACAGGAATAGTTTTGAATTCTTCTTTTCCTATTCATATTCCTTTATTTCTTCTAATAGCTCTGGCAAGAGTTTCCAGGACCATGTTGAATAGAACACAGTGAAAGAGGACATCAGTGCCTTGTTCTAGTTTTTAGAGAGAATGCTTCCAATTTTTTTAGAATGGTGACCACCTTGGGTTTAGTATATATAGCTTTTACAATGTTGAAGTATGTTCCTACTATCCCTAGTTTTTCTAGTGTTTTGAACATGAATGGATGCTGTATTCTGTCAAAAGCTTTTTCTGCATCTGTTAAGATAATCATATGATTCTTCTCTTTACGTCTATTGAAGTAATGAATTACATTTTTGATTTCCATATACTGAAATAACTTTGCATCCCTGGGATAAACTCCACTTGATCATGGTGTACTATCTTTTAGATATGTTTTTGTATGCAATTTGCCAGTATTTTAAGAATTTTTTCATCTATGTTCATCATGGATATTGCTCAGAAGTTTTCTTTTCTTGATGTGTTTTTGTCTGTTTTTCGGTATCAGGATGATATAAGCTTCATAGAATGAGTTTGGAAGGCTTCCTTCCTTTTCTATTTCATGGAATAATTTGAGGACGAATGGTGTTAGCTCTTCTTTGAAGGTCTAGTAGAACTTGGCTGAGAATATTTCTGGTCTTGGGCTTTTATTTCGCAGCAGGCTTTTTAATATTGTTCTTATTAGTCATCTTGGTAGGCTTTTGATGGCATCTTCAATTTCATTGCTTGAAAATGATCTAAATTTTCTGTCTTCCTGATTCAATTTGTGTAGGTCATGTGTCTCTAAAAATATGTTAATGTCTTCAGGATTTTCTATTCCATTTTAGGGCATAAATTTTCAAAATAGGTTCTCATTATTGTCTATATTTCACTAGTTTCCACTGTGATATTTCATTTGAATCATGCATTTTAGTAATCTGAGTTTTCTCTATGTTAGCTTGGCTAAGCATTTATCAATTTTTCTGATTTTTTTCAAAGAACCAACCTTTTGTTTCACTTTTTGAATTTTAATTTTTGTTTCATTTTCATTGATTTCAGTACTGATTTTAATTATTTCCTGTCTTCTACTGCTTTTGGTGTTGATTTGTTGTTCTTTTTATAGGGCCTTGAGATGTAATGTTAGGTTATTTATTTGGTGAATTTCTATTCTTTTTTTTTTTTAATATTTTTTTAGTTGTAGATGGACACAATGTCTTTATTTCATTGCTTTGTATGTGGTGCCGAGGATCGAACCCAGGGCCTCACACATGCGAGGCAAGTGCTCTACCGCTGAGCTACAATCCCAGCCCTCTATTCTTTTAATGAATGAGCTTAATGCAGTGAACTCTCCTTTTAGAACTGCCTTCATAGTATCCCACAGATTTTGTTATATTGTATTGCCATTCTCCTTTATCTCTAAGTATTTTTTTATTTCAACTGTGATTTCTTCTGAATCCATTGGTCAATGGTGTATTATTTAGTCTCCAGGTGTTAGATTAGCTTCTTTTTTATTTTATTTTATCATTGATTTCTAATTTCATTCCATTTTGATCTGATAAAATGCAAGGTGGTATCTCTGTTTTTGTATTTGCTAAGAGTTGCTTTGTGGGATAAGATATGGTCCATTTTAGAGAAAGATCTGTATGCTGCTGAGAAGAAAGTTTATTCAATCCTTGATGTATGAAATATTCCATATGTATGTTATGTCTAAATTATGAATTGCATTTTTAGTTCTATAGTTTCTTTTTTAGTTTTTGTTTAGAGGATCTATCCAGTGATGAGAGAGGTGGGTTAAAGTCACACAGTATTATTGTGTTGTAGTGTATTTGATTCTTGAAATGGAGAAGAGTTTGTTTGATGTACACAGATGCTCCATTGTAAATGAATATTTACAATTGTTGTCTTGTTTATGTATAATTTCCTTAAGCAGTTATGAAATGCCCTTCTTTGTCCCTTATAACTTTGGCTTGAAGTCCACTTTATCGGATATGAGGATGGAAACACCCATCTGTTTACATGATCCATCTTTTCACTTTCAGTCTGTGGATGTCTTTGCCCAATGTCTTTGTCTCTTGGAGACAGCATATTGTTAGGTCTTCTTTTTTAATCCAATCTGCCAGTCTGTGTCTTTTGATTGATGAGTTTAAGCCATTTACATTCAATGCTATTATTGAGAAAATTTTTATTCCTTGTTATTTTGAGTTTTTTTTTTTAATTTGCATTAGTTTCTCCTTTGATTCACTTGTTCTAGTGCAGCTCCTTTGCAGGTTTTCACTTTTATTTTTTTAATTTTTATTTTTTTTGTTTTTTTCATTTATTTATTCTAATTATACACAAATGGAGCACAACTTTTCACTTCTCTGTACACAATATCAAGTTACACCATATTTGCAGTCATACATAAACCTAGGGCATTGTTGTACATTGCATTCTACCATCTTCCTTGCCCCCATGTCCCATGCCTTCCCTTCCATCCCCTTTGACCAAAGATTCACCATCCTTCTCATGCCCCCTCCCACATTATGGATCAGCATCTGCTTCTCAGAACATTTGGCCTTTGGTTTTTTGGGATTGGCTTACTTCACTTAGCATGATGTTCTCGAACTCCATCCATTTACCTGCAAATACCATAATTTTATTCTCTTTTATTGCTGAGTAATATTCCATTGTATATATACACCACACTTTCTTTATCCATTCATCTTTTGAAGGGCATCTAGGTTGGTTCCACAGTTTAGCTATTGTGAATTGTGCTGCTATAAACATTGAACTGGCTGCATTATTGTAAGTATGCTGTTTTTAAGTCCTTTGGGTAAAGACTAGGAAGTGGGATGGTCAAATGGTGGTTCCATTCCAAGTTTTTTAAGGAATCTCCATACTGCTTTCCAGATTGGTTGCACCAATTTCTAGTCCCACCAGCAATATATGAGTGTGCCTTTTCCCCCACAACCTCACCAACACTTGTTTGTATTCTTGATAAATGTCATTCTGATTGGCATGAGATAAAATCTGAGAGTAGTTTTGATTTGCATTTCTCTAACTGCTAGAGATGTTGAAACATTTTTTCATGTATTTGTTGATCAATTGTATATCTCCTTCTAAGAAGTTTCTGTTCAGCTTCTTAGTCCATTTATTGACTAATTTGTTTGTGTTTTTGTTGTTAAGTTTTTTGAGTTCTTTATGTATCCTGGAGATCAGTGATCTATTTGATGTGTGTGGCAAAAACTTGTTCACAGAATGTAGGCTCTCTACTCACCTCATTAGTTGTTTCTTTTGCTGAGAAGAAGCTTTTTAGTTTGAATCCATCCCATTTATTGATTCTTACTTTTATTTCTTGCACTTCAGGAGTCTTGTTAAGGAAGTTGGGGCCTAATCCAATGTGATGGAGATTTTGGCCTACTTTCTCCTCAATTAGGCACAGGTTCTTTGGTCTAATTCCTAGGTCTTTGATCCATTTTGAGTTTTATGCATGGTGAGAGAAAGGGGTTTAGTTTTATTTTGCTGCATATGGATTTCCAGTTTTCCCAGCACCATTTGTTGAAGAGGCTATCTTTTTTCCAGTGTATGTTTTTGGCACATTTGTCTAATATGAGATAACTGTATCTACGCGGGTTTGTCTCTGTGTCTTTTATTCTATACCATTGGTCTACATCTCTCTTTTGGCACCAATACTATGCCATTTTTGTTATTATAGTTTTGTAATATAGTTTAAGGTCTGGTATTGTGATGCCTCATGCATCACTCTTCTTGCTAAGGATTGTTTTGGCTCTTCTGGGTTTGTAATTTTTCCAAATAAATTTCATGATTGCTTTTTCTATTTTTATGAAGAATGATATCAGGATTTTAATTGAAATTGCATTGAATCTATATAGCGCTTTGGGTAGTATGGCCATTTTGACAATATTGATTTTGCCTATCCAAGAGCATGGGAGATCTATCTTTTAAGATCTTTTTCAATTTCTTTCTTAAGTGTTCTGTAGTTTTCATTGTAGGGGTCTTTCACCTCTTTTCTTAATTTTTTTTGGGGGGTACTGGGGATTGAACTCAGGGGTACTTGACCACTGAGCCACATCCCCAGCCCTATTTTGTATTTTATGTAGAGACAGGGTCTCACTGAGTTGCTTAGCACCTCGCCGTTGCTAAGGCTGGCTTTGAACTCGTGATTCTCCTGTCTCAGCCTCCCTAAGTGCTGGGATTACAGGCTTGAGCCACCGCGCCCGGCTCTTTTCTTAAATTAATTCCCAAGTATTTTATTTTTTTTTTGAGGCTATTATGAATGGGGTAGTTTTCTTAATTTATCTTTCATAGGATTCATCATTGATGCATAAAGCTGCATTTAATTTATGGGTATTGATTTTATTTTATTTTTTTGTTTTTTTAGTTGTAGACACACACGGTAACTTTATTTTATTTATTTATTTATTTATATGTGGTGCTGAGGATCGAACCCAGTGCCTAACACTTGCTAGGCAAGTGCTCTACCACTGAGCCACAACCCCAGCCCCTGGGTATTGATTTTATATCCCACTACTTTTCTGAATTCATTTATTAATTCTAGAAGTTTTCTGATGGAATTTTTTGATCCTTTCAAGTATAGAATCACGTTGTGGGCAAGTAATGACAGTTTAATTTCTTTTTTTCCTATTTATATCCCTTTAATTTCTTTGTCTGTCTAAGTGCTCTGGCTAGAGTTTCAAGAATTATGTTGAAGAGAAGTGGTGAAAGAGGATATTGCTGTCTTGTTCCAATTTTTAGAGGGAATGCTTCCAATTTTTCCCCACTGAGGATGATGTTGGCTTTTGGTTTTGCATAGATGGCTTTTGCAATGTTGAGGTATGTTCCTACTATCCCTAGTTTTTCTAGTGTTTTGAACATGAAGAAGTACTGTACTTTTGTCAAATGTTTTCTCAGCATCTATGAAGATAATCATATGATTCTTAAGTTTATTGATGTGATAAATTACATTTGTTGATTTCTATATGTTGAACCAACCTTGCACCTGGAATGAAACCCACTTGGTCATGGTGCACTATCTTATAAATATGTTTTTGTATACAATTTGCCAGAATTTTATTCAGAATTTTTGTGTCAATGTTCATCAGGGAAATTGGTCTAAAGTTTTCTTTCTTTGATGTGTCTTTGCCTCGTTTTGGAATCAAGGTGATACTAGCCTCACAGAATGAGTTTGGAAGGGTTCCCTCCTTTTCTATTTCATGGAATAATTTGAGGAGTATTGGTATTAATTCTTCTTTGAAGGTCTTGTAGAACTCGGCTCAGAATCTGTCTGGTCCTGGGCTTTTCTTGATTAGTAAGCTTTTGATGGCTTCTTCTATTTCCTTGCTTGAAATTGATCTGTTTAAGTTGTGTATTTGGTTTAGACAGATGATATGCCCCTAGAAATTTATCAGTGTCTTCAGGATTTTCTATTTTATTGGAGTATTGATTTTCAAAATAGTTTCTAATTATCTTCTGTATTTCAATAGTGTCTGTCGTGATATTTTTCTTTTCATCTCAAATTTTAGTAATTTGAGTGTTTTCTCTCCTTTTTTTTTTTTGTTAGGGTAGCTAAGGTTTTATCAATTTATTTATTTTTTAAAAGAACCAGCTTTTTGTTTTGTCAGTTTTTTGAATTGTTTCCTTTGTTTCAATTTCATTGATTTCAGCCCTGATTTTAATTATTTCCTGTCTTCTGCTTCTTTGGGGGTTGATTTGTTCTTTTTCTAGAGCTTTGAGATGTAACATCCAGTCACTTATTTGTTGACTTTTTCTTCTTTTAATGAATGAGCTCAATGCAATAAACTTTCCTCTTAACACAGCCTTCAGTGTCCCAGAGATTTTGATATGTTGTATCAGTGTTCTTATTTACCTTAAAGAATTTTTTTATTTCTTCCTTGATGCCTTCTGTTATCCAAGCATCATTCAATAGTGTATTATTTATTCTACAGGTGATGGAGTAGCTTCTATTTTTTATTTTATCATTGATTTCTAATTTTATTCCATTATGGTCTGATACAATGCAGGGTACTATCTGTATTTTTTTGTATTTGCTAAGAGTTGCTTTGTGGCATAACATATGTTCTATTTTAGAGAAGGATCTATGTGCTGCTAAGAAAAAAGTATATTCACTTGTTGGTGAATAAATACTCTATACATGTCTGCTAATTCTAAATTATTGATTGTATTGTTGAGTTCTATGGTTTATTTATTTAGTTTTTGTTGGAAGATCTATCCAATGGTGACAGAGGTGTGTTGATGTCACCCAGTATTATTGTGTTGTGGTCTATTTGATTCTCAAAATTGAGAAGGATTTGTTTGATATACATGGATGCTCCACTGCTGTTCGGAGCATAGATATTTATGATTCTTATGTCTTCTTGATGTATGGTTCCCTTAAGCAGTATAAAATGTCCTTCTTTATCCCTTCTGACTACTTTTGGTTTGAAGTCTACTTTATCCGACATGAAGATGGAGACCCCTTCTTGTTTATGTAGTCCATTTGAGTGGTATGTTTTTTTCATCTTTTCACCTTCAGTCTGTGGATGTCTTTTTCTTTGAGACGAGTCTCTTAAAGATAACATTGTTGGATCTTGTTTTTTAATCCAATCTGCCAGTCTTGTCTTTTGATTGATCAGTTTGGGTCATTATCATTCAGGGAAATATGTTTTGTATTCCCATTCATTTTGGTTTGTTTGGTTTTTAACTTGACTTAGTTTCTCCTTTGATTGGCTATTCCTTTAGTGTAGCCCCTCCCTTTGCCAATTTTCATTGTTGTTTTTCATTTCCTCCTCATGAAATATTTTGCCAAGAATGTTCTCCAGTGCACACTTTCTCACTGTGAATTATTTTAACTTTTGTTTACTGTGGAAGGTTTTTATTTCATCATCAAATCTGAAGCTTAATTTTGCTGGGTGTAAGATTCTTGGTTGGGGGCTGAGGTTGTGGCTCAGTGGCAGAGCTCTTGCCTCGCACATGTGAGGCACTGGGTTCGATCCTCAGCACCACATAAAAATAAAAACAAAATAAAGATTCTTGGTTGGCAACCATTTTCTTCTAGAGTTTCGTATATGTTGTTCCAGGATCTCCTACCTTTGAGGGTCTGGGTTGAGAAATCTGCTGAAACCCAAATTGGTTTCCCCTTGTATGTAATCTGTGCCTTCTCTCTTACAGCTTTTAAAATTCTATCCTTATTGTGTATGGTAGGCATTTTCATTATAATGTGCCTTGGTGTGGATCTGTTGCAGTTTTGTACATTTGGTGTCCTGTTAGCCTCTTGTGTTTGATTTTCCAATTCATTCTTCATGCTTGGAAAATTTTCTGATATTATTTAATTGAAGCGATCATGCATTCCTTTTGTTTGTATCTCTGTGCCTTCCTCTATCCCAATAATGCTTATAATTCTTTTCATGTTATCCCATTATTCTTGGGTATTCTGTTCATGGTTTCTTACCATCTTCATTGTAGTCAACTTTATTTTCAAGATTATATACTTTGTCTTCATTGTCTGAGGTTCTATCTTTCAAGTTATCTAGTCTGTTGGTAATGCTTTCTATTGAATAATTTTTTTGCTTTATTGTTTCCTTCATTTCAAGGATTTCTGCTTGGTTCTTTTTCAAAGTCTCTTATCTCTTCTTGAAGTAATCTTTGCTCCCTGTATTTGCTCTCTTATCTCTTTGTTGGAGTGATCAATGGTTGCCTGTATTTGCTCTCTAATCTCTTTGCTGGAGTGATCAATTGTTGCCTGTAATTGCTCTCTTACGTTATTCTGTGCTTCACAGATCATTTTAATTATGTATGTTCTGAACTCCTCTGACATTTCATCTACTGTGCTGTCAGTGGATTCTATTATTGTAGCATCTTGGTTGGTTTGGGGCATTTTCTTCCCTTGTTTTTTTCATGTTGTTTATGTGTCTTCCTCTCTAGCAGTGCTGTTCTGAGGTATTACAGTTTCTACCCTATAATCTTGTAGTGTTCCTGCAACTTACCAATACCTCTCCTCTGGTGTATCCAGGCCTGCAGGGACCTTGTGGATGATGTTCCTGGTCCTGGCTGTTGACTCTAGATGGATATAGGCAGGGACAGCTAGCAGTTGGCCTGGGCCAGTCTCCTCCTCCAGGCATTGGGCCAGCGTTCGTCTGCTCTGCCTCCTCTGCATGTGGGGCCAGGATCCAGATAGGTTATATTTGTACTAGGAGACATCATAATTTCAATCAACTAGCAAATGAGAGTGCCCTTGGCTGTTTGAGCCTTCTCATCCTGTTGAACGTATAGAAGAAGTTTCTGTTACTATAAGGTTGCTATTTTAGTCAGTTTTTCTTTCTTTTCTTTTCTTTTTTTTTTTTTGCTGCTGTGACTAAAAGACTTGACAAAAACAATTAGAAGAGGAAAGGTTTATTTGGGGGCTCATGGTTTCAGAGGTCTCAGTCCACAGATGACCAACTCTGTTGCTCTGGGCCCAAGGTAAGGCAAAACATCATGGTGGAAGAGTATCAGAGAAAAATGGCTCAGGATATGACAGTCAGGAAGCAGAGAGATAGAGACTCTCCTCACCATAGACAAAATATATATCCCAAAGGTATGGCCCCTGTGACTCATATCCTCCAGGCACACCCTACCTGCCTATAGTTACCACCCAGTTAATCCCTATCAGAGGATAAATGCACTGATTAGGTTAAGGCTCTCGTAACCAATCATTTCACCTCAAAGCTTTCTTGAACCGTCTCATACATGAGCTTTTGGAGGACACCTGATATCCAAACCGTAACATACTATGATTTATTGTGATTATCAAAGGAATTAAAGTAACTACTATACAATGGGACCAGGGAGAAGATATTAGGCCTCAGAGATTTTACAAAGGTTTCTCTTAGCACTCCCACATAAAATGAAAAAGGTTAATGGAAGGCTCTATAACCCACTAAAGCAAGATCACTAATGGACCAGAAACTTCAGAATTAAAGTTTTGAGCTGGGTTCAATGGTCCACACCTATAATCTGAACCATTCAGGAGCCTTAGGCAGGATCGGAAGTTTAGATGTCAGTCCCAGCAACTTAAGGAGACCCTATCTCAAAATGGAAAAAAAAAAAAAAGGTCCTAGGTTCAATTCCCAGTAACAATGAAGGAAGGAAAATTGTGTCTGTGCCAAGTAATGAGCCCAAAACAAACCAAAGTATTGGCATCAGCTACTTTAATTCTCATTTCTATAATAGGTCGTGAAGCCAGTTTATATTTATAACTTCCCATTTCTACTACCTATTCTACATGTTCCTCTTCCTGTACCTTGTAAAATTAAAACCTAGCACTGAAAATTGTTGTAATACCAGTCAGTGCCATGGCTGTTCCCAATAGTCCACTGCACCATTTTGTTAGGCTACCTGGCATAATATGTCAGCATAAAAAGAAACAAATGAAACAGAAAAATAAAACAAAAAACTTGATCTTAGATAAAATGCTATACTCCCCCAGAAACAGAAATAAAATCAGATTTTATTTTACCTTTCAAGAATGGATATCAGAATTTATATAATGCGCACTGAGTGTCAATTGGCCTAAGGGAGGTAACACGTTGTAGTGGAAAGAATTATATGTTTATTCTGATACTGCTTCAGTATTTACTGAGTTTTAACTTCAATGTCGCTATTAAGTAGGGATAGGAACCTAAAACATTCTCTTAATTCCTGAATCTCAGTTTCCAAACTCATAAAATAATAAGTATTTCTTTTTTTTTTTTTTTTTTGGTACCGGGGATTGAACTCAGGGGCACTCGACCACTGAGCCACATCCCCAGCCCTATTTTGTGTTTTGTGTAGAGACAGGGTCTCACTGAGTTGCTTAGCGCCTCGCCATTGCTGAGGCTGGCTTTGAACTCGCGATTCTCCTGTCTCAGCCTCCCTGAGTGCTGGGATTACAGGCTT
>PVHX01017661.1:0-24497 GCA_004024805.1 Geosciurus inauris | reverse complement strand
ATAATAAGTATTTCAAATATTTGGTTATAGATGAATTTTTTTAAGTTGCATGATACTTCCTTCAACCAAAGCCTCACACACAAAAAAACACAGTATAAGAAATGAGTAAAATAACAATAGTGAAATGAGTAAAATAACAATAGTACAATTGTGTGCATATTCACAACTGTTTACATGCTTCTAACCCTATCATGTGGCCTGAAGACACCATAGCAGAGCACAGTTCAATGATATGATCAATGAAATTTACAATAATTAAAAGAATTCCATATTTTTTTTCTGAGAGAAAATTAAAATACTTCTCTGTAAGTCCCTAGAAAACAATTCAAAATGAAAAATTCACGTAAACTTGGAAATTGCTATTATGATACTGAAACAAATAGTAACAATGTAATGATAAATGCAAACAGAAGATGGCAGGCTTCAAAATATTTAAAGATGGGAATATAACTTGTTTAGGTCACTGATTTGGGAGGCACAAGAAATCTAGTATATGTTGATAAATTCTAATTGGCATGAAAATGTTCTGATATTTACAGCAGGTAAATCCATACCTTTTTTTTTGTTTGGCACCGGGGATTGTACTCAGGGGCACTCGACCCACTGAGCCACATCCCCAGCCCTATTTTGTGTTTTATGTAGAGACAGGGTCTCACTGAGTTGCTTAGTGCCTTGCCATTGCTGAGGCTGGCTTTGAACTCATGATTCTCCTGTCTCAGCCTCCCTAAATGCTGGGATTACAGGCTTGCGCCACCGCACCCGGCTGTAAATCCATACCTTCTGATTACCAATTAGATTACACAGGCAGATTACAAGACTGCATCTGGTGTAAGTATTCTGGTATTTGTTGCAAGATTACAAGCCACTGTTTTATGACCTGGTTAACGAGTTTATTTTATGTTTTTGGTTCTAAGGATTGAAACCAGAGGCACTTTATCACTGAGCTACATCCTCAGCCCTTGTTATTTTTTATTTTGAGATGGGTTCTCTCTAAATTGCTTAGGGCCTCACTAAGTTGCTGAGGCTGGCCTTGAACTTGGAATCTTGCTGCCTCAGCCACCTGAGCCACTGGGATTACAGGTGTGTGCCACTGCACCTAGCTGGTTAACCAGTTTATAAAATGGTATCTTACACATTGGTCAGATCCAACCAATTTCTTAACACATGCATAAAGACCATGACAATATTTCCCACTTAATTTATTTGGCAATAGTAAAGTAAATTCAGAAGGAAATTATTTAAAACCTATGTACTTAAACTTTTGATAAAGTCACATTTCTGAACTGTAATCTTATTCTTACCTAAACTGTAATCTTATTCTTACCAATGACAATATATATAAATTCATTTCTAGAAACTGCTACTATTTTCTCTGGGCTCTAGACTTTTGTATTGAATTTGAGTGCACCATAAAACAAAGTTAGTAGTTTGGTACAAAAATAAGAATAACAATTTATCCAGGAAACAAATTATATTCCACAAATTATGTAGAGGTCATTGCTATATACTAACAGATAAGTATATATCACAATTGGGGGTCCTCAGATTGCCCTAGAATAGAGAACACATTAACCATTTCAATATGGTTTAAGTGCCCATCTAGTTCTTCATTAAAAGCAAAAATACTATTTTACTCAAAGCAAGCATCTATATGAAACAGTACTAATGTGGAAAAAAATGAATACTCAATAGAAACTAGACAGTATTTCTCTTACTTGGCCATTTATAGACACTTAGGTTTGTCATATCTTTTCAAAAGTAAGGAAAAAAATCCTGTGATTAATAAAAACCAAGGCATTTCATTATCCAAAAATTATAATTTCTGACTAGCTAACTGACTATAAAGTTTTTGCCAGCACAAAGATTTTAATGCAACATAATTTTGTCATGTCCCTGAAAGCAATAAAGTATTTAAAATGAAAACATTTACTCAGTTTCTCAAAAGATATTAACAAATTCATGACTCACTTTCCATGCATGGTAAGTACCAGAGGGATCTGTCTGATATAATCTTGGGATACCATCATCATCAAAACCTACAATTAAGGCAGAGATACCAAAAGGTCTTCGTCCATTGCTCTGGGTATATTTCTGAAAGATAAAATTTATTTTTAGAATAACACTATTACTCATTACATAAAAATTCTAATAATAGAGCATTGCTTTCAAAATGATCTCCTTTCCAAATTCTTATTCTATATATTTTTAGAATCCTTTCTGGACTAATCTCAGGTCATAACAAATTTTTAAAGAAATTAATGTATACAATCTGTAAAATAAAACCATAACTTTATTTATATACGTTCTCAAAATGTTTTCCTATTGTGTTATGTACATTTTGGTAACAAACTAGACTGTAATCTCTTTAATAGTAGAGAACTCTGTGTTCATGCCATACTCATTTTGGTTCTTAGCAAATCTGACTTCAATGAGTTGTACTTGAAAAGCACATCCTTGGTTTACCTTGAGGAACACTAAAATTGCTACTATTATTATCCAGTATTATTACTTGATACTATTATTATCAAATATATTCTGTTCAATACTAAGTTATCTCTACTTAAAAACCCAAGTGAGACATTTCTTATAGTCCCAAGACAAGGGACCCTTTGTTTTTCTTGAATAAAAAGCATGTTGTTTTTTTCCCTCACAGACAAAGTGGCACTGGAAACCAATTATAATTCTTATTGCTTCAGTGCCAAGGAACTTCCTGGATTTGTGCTCCAAGGAGTGGAATTCACACTGAGACTGATGCTCCTACAAGTCATGCAAAAAAGCAGCCCTGATAGAAAGCTAAGGACTAAAAATATGGGCAACTTTATATAACTGTATACAATTCTGCATCTGTATATAATTATGTGGCTTGAAACAGTTTTATAGTACCTTTCTTCCTGGTCTTGTCTATATATCATATCTATTTTCTTATTTTTCAATTTTATTATATGAATTTTTACAAGCCACTTCAAAATTCAAATGAAGATGGTTAAACTATGAACTTCTTTAAAAATAAAGTTTAGGCGCTGGAGTGGTAGCTCAGTGGTGGAGTGCTTGTCTAGCATATGTGAGGCACTGGGTTATTTCCTCAGCACCACATAAAAATAAATAAATAAAATAAAGGTATTGTGTCCATCTACAACTAAAAAAATTTTAAAAAAATAAATGAAAATTTATGGGTTAATTCCTCTGTACTTCCTAATGTGCTTAGTTCACCCCTATGTATGAAGTAGTTGCTCTGTAAATATACCTTAGAGAAGGCTTTTTACCTTTTTTTTTGCTTAATCAACTTTTTTTTTTGGAGCTGGGCACTGAACCCAGCGCCTTGTGCATGTGGGGCAAGCACTCTACCAACTGAACTATATCCCCTTAATCTACTTTTTTATTTTTTTTTTTTTTTTTTTTTTTTTTTTTTTTTTTTTTTTTTTTTTTTTTTTTTTTTTTTTTTTTTTTGGTACCAGGGACTGAACTCAGGGGCACTCGACCACTGAGCCACATCCCCAGCCCTGTTTTTGTGTTTTATGTAGAGACAGGGTCTCACTGAGTTGCTTAGTGCCTCACCATTGGGGAGGCTGGCTTTGAACTCCCGATTCTCCTGTCTCAGCCTCCCTAAGTGCTGGGATTACAGGCTTGAGCCACCGCGCCCGGCTAATCTACTTTTTTAAATAAAAAAGTAATATATGCACAGGGTTAAAATAATTTAAAAGTACAAAAGGTGCTCAAGAGATCTATGTTCTGTCCCAGAGCCCCAGACTTCACTAGTCGCAATCCCATTGTTACAAATTTACAACTCTTTTCATAAATATTCTATGTTGCCATATACAAAATGCACATAAAACAAGAGAAAAATAATAACTGGTATACATCATGATTATACTTAACATTAAGACATGTATCTATGCATGGGTTCAGAAGAAGTCACATCTAAACTTGATCAGCTGTGTTTAGGCTCATAGGTGAAACAATGGGTATTTCCATTAAAGAATGCTAAGTATCTGTATCTCCAGAAGTATATAAATCTCCTTAGAAGATTACAGACTTATCCTCTTTAAATTGTATATAATTCCCAGAATTGAAATTGACTGGGATATCTAGTGATTAAATCAATCCATTTTTATTTGTATAAGAATGTGACTATGAAGTAATTGTGAGAAAGAAGAAAGAATTTAGTAGATTAACAGATCAAATGCTTGGAGTAACTGTATTATTTCTAGGACAGGACATAAAACAGTGGTTTATTACTAGATTAGATATTTTAATTGATTTGAAGAAACCTAATAGAACATTAGCTTACCTGCTTTAAAGTTGCTATGAAGCGAGTTATATATTCTACAGTGACTGGGTCTTCAACTGTAAGCTTGTGGCTCTGGCACTCCACTCGAGCTCTGTTTATTACTACTCTAGCATCAGCAGTCAATCCTACAAAAATAGTCAAAACTTTACAAAAATATATTTTCTCACAATACATTTTTTCCTTCTCAAATTTTTCTTATAACATCTTTATCAATACACGCCCTTTATAAAGGAATTATGATATAAGGTGTCACTTAAACATTCTAATTTACTTCCTTTTAAAACCTAATTTGATACATTCTTTTTTGTAAAGAAAATAGTTTTAAATAATAATGGTTTAGGGGCTGAGGATGTAGCTCAAAACACAAAATAAAACGCCGGACATGGTGGTACATGCCATAATCCCAGGAGCTTGGGAGACTGAGGCAGGAGGATAGCGAGTTCAAAGCCAACCACAGCAAAAGCAAGGTGCTAAGCAACTCAGTGGGACCCTGTCTCTAAATAAAATACAAAATAGGGCTGGGGATGTCGCTCAGTGGTTGAGTGCCCCTGTATTCAATCCCTAGTACCCCCCCCCCCCACAAAAAAGAATGATTTAAACACTAATAGTAAGCTAGATTTCATCTTGTGAAAATAAGAGTGTTACTTTATGTTGTAAAACATACTTCCACTGAATTAAAACTGCATTTAATAAAACCATGAAATGTTACTTTTTTTTGGTCTAAGATCAAGATTTAAAAATCAAGATGTTGAAACAGAAAAATAAACTTTTTTTCAGTGCTAGGGAAAAATACAGGGCATATCACATGCCCCATGCAGGTATTCTACCACTGAGCTACATCCCCAGCTCTAAATTTTTTATTTTGAGACGTTTTCCTCCATTGGTTCAGCTGGTCTTGAACTTGCAGTCTTCCTGCCTCAGCCTCCAGAGTAGTTGGGATTATAGGTGTGTACCACTGCACCCAGCCAGAAAAAAGAAACATATGACCTTGCTTTTGCAATATCAAAATGTCTTGTGATTATTTCTCAATACTTCCACAAGGAAACAGATGTGTTCTATCAAAGGAATAACAAACTGACTACAAGCTTTAACTGATAAAATGGTCACAAACATTTGTATTAAGGACTTATTTGGCATTTGACTTTTGTTTGGCCATTTTCTTTCCCCACTTTCTTAATACTAACTAGATTACCAAAAAAATAGTTTCATAAAACCTTTCTCACATAACCATCCATCTTTTATGGATTCCCTTCTACAGAGTTTCAAAACCTGTTTCTACAAACCTGAAAGAATCTTCTTCCTGAACACGAATAATATTAGTTAACAATGAAGAAACTGTCAGAACCTGTTTATAATCCCCATAACACTCATGTAGGGTGTGAATCATAATAAGATACACAGTTAAAGAAAAGAAACCAATTCTCTTCTCTTTGCAAAAGTTATTTAAGATAAAGAAACAGCAAGAGATTGATTAGTCTACCTTACAGATAAAAACTTCACTCAGTTTGCTTGGCAAACCTGTAATCACACGTACCAGGAAGACTAAGCAGAAGGACTGAAGGCCCAAGGCCAATCTGGGCAACTCAGCAAAGCTTTGTCTTAATTAATCAATTAATTTAAAGCAATGGGGATGTAGTTCAGTGATAGAACACTTGCCTAGCATATGTGAAATCCTAGGTTTAATACTCGATACTGCAAAAAATTTAAAACAAACAAAAATCTTCAATTAGAAATATATCAGATAGGATGTCAAAGTATTTTGTCTTTACAATGTGAATGTGATACAAAACTAGAGAAACATAAAAGTAACATAAAGAAGTAGTAATATAACTGATTCAAGGAAAAAATAATCAGTGATAAATATGAATAGTAATAGTTGCATGTATCTGTTTTGAATATAATTAGCAATTATATCCATCATTTGGTTAGGCAAAAGAACAAATTCTATTTGGGGAAAGCATTTAAAATTATAATTTCATTTTGTTTAAAAACAAGCCATATATAGAACAAATGAACTCTTAAGCTAATGCTTTTAAATTTATACCATATTATCTTGAAAATACTATCATCATGTAAAATTTATACTATTAAATGGAACTCAACATGATACCTAACTTTTAAAAATTCTTTCATTTTTCTGAAGGTTTTCCAAACATTTAAAGCACAACATAACAACATAAACAAAATAATGTGATTTTTTTCAAATACTACTATATTTTTATCTGATATGTGCTCACTAGAAACTATTTCAACAGAGAAAATAAAAGCTACCATCCCAAAGTTTATGAATATTATACATATTTTTATATATTTAATATATATATAAATTTATATATATTATACATATTTTTCTGTAACCTACTATTTCATATATACATATGTATGTGTAATATAAAATGGATACTTTCTTAAGCTAGTACATATTTTACCACATCCTTTCTTGTTATTTATTTAGGTACCAGGGATTGAATTCAGGGCCACTTAACCACTGAGCCACATTCCCAGCCCCTTTTATGTTTTATTTTGAGACAGGGTCTTGCAAAATTGCTTAGGGCCTAGCCAGGTTGCTGAGGCTGGCTTTGATCCTTCTGAACTCATGATCCTTCTGCCTCAGACTCCCAAGTCACTGGGATTACAGGCTTGTGCTACTGTGCCTGTTTTAATATTCATGATATATGGTACTACTAGTCGTAATAGTAATATCTGTTCAATATTCACACGTCAGACATCTATTTTTTTCTTTTTGATACTGGGGAGGAACATTTTTTAAAATTTTTTTTTGTTGTTGTAGATGGACACAGTATCCTTATCTTATTTGTTTTTTAAGGTGGTGCTGAGGATCGAACCCCAGTGCCTCACGCATACAAGGCAAGCCCTCTACCACTGAGCCACAATCCTAGCCCCCCAGGGAGGAACATTTTGCCAATGAGCCATATCCCCAGATCTTTTTATTTGTTTAAGACAGGGTCTCAATATGTTGCTTAGGGCCTCACTAAGTTACTGAGGCTGACCTGGAACTTATGATCCTCCTACCTAGCCTCCTGAGTTGCTGGAATTACTGGTGTGCACCACCAGTTAATATGTGATTAATATATGTGATTAAATGAATCACATATATTAACTCCCTTAATTCTTCTAACAAATCAATAAAGTACTCAAGTGGATGAGTAAAGTGAGGAAAGGGGCATTCAAGTACTCTGTCCACAGTCAAGGTATGGTAGACAAAGAAATCTGGCTTTGAACTCAGTTGGTATAAGAACTCCAGAACGTTTTTTTTAATTTTTTTTTTTTTGTACCAGGGATTGAATTTAAGGGTACTCGACCACTGAGCCACATCTCCAGGCCTATTTTGTGTTTTTTAGGTAGAGAGAGGGTCTCACTGAGTTGCTTAACACCTTGCCATTGCTGAAGCTGGCTTTGAACTCGCGATTCTCCTGTCTCAGCCTCCCTAAATGCTGAGATTATAGGCTTGCGCCACTGCGCCCGACTAATTTTTTTTTTATTATTATTTTTTTGGTACCAGCAATGGAACCCAGGGGGGCTTAACCAGTGAGCCACATCTCCAGCCCTTGTTAATTTTTGAGATAGGGTCTCATTAAGTTGCTGAGGCTGGCTTTGAATTTGTGATCCTCTGCCTCAGCCTCCCAAACCACTAGGATTTTACAGGTGTGCTCCACCACGCCCAGCTATATTGAGTTTTTAAATGAAGAAGTGTGAGACCTCCAGCTTTGTTTTTTCAAGATTGGGCAATTCAGGGTCATTTGAGATTTCATATAAGTCAATTTCAAATGGATTTTACTAAAATTATCATTGGGATTTTGATAGGAATGCCACTGAATCTGTACATTGCCTTGGGTAGTATTGGCATGTTCATAATATGAAGTCTTCCAATTCATGAATGAGGGGCATCTACTTCTTTGATATCTTCTTTAATTTCTGTCAGCAACATTGTGTATTTTTTAGCATTGAAGTCTTTTACCTTCTCAGTTTAATTTATTCAAACTAGCATCTTGTTCTTTTTGATGTTACTGCAAATGAATTCTGTGTATGTGTGAATACAGATTAAAACTAGGAATATTCTGCCTCTGAGCTCCATTCCCCCAGCCCTTTACCAGTCCTGTATTTATTTTGAGACAGAGTCTCCTTAAGTTGTCCAAGCATGCCTTGAACTTGTGATCCTCCTGTCTCAGCTTCCTAAGTAGCTAGGTGTACAGGCATGTACCTACTGCCTGGTGTGACATTTTTAAAAGTTACTATTCAAATTTCTCACTGTTAGGTTTAGAAATACAACTGAATTCTTTTTATATCTTTTTTTTTTCTTTGCTGTACTGGAGATCGAACCAATGGTCTTGAGCATGCTAGATTAGTACTCTACCAGAACTACATGCCCAGCATGCACCTGATTTTTTGGGTTTTAATTTTGTACCCTGCAACTTTGTTCAATTCATTCATTATTTATAACAATATTTTTGTGTGGAACTGATAAGAGTTTTCTACATGTAAGATCACAATGTCTGTAAACAGAGGTAATTTTACTTCTTCCTTTATAATTTGGATGCCTTTCCTTTTTCTTGCCCAACTACTATGAATAGGACACTCATTACAATATTGAATAGGAGCAGCAAAAGAGGGCACCCTTGTCTTATTCTTGATTCTAGAAGAAAAGCTTTGCAATGTTTTACCCATAAGTTATGTGAGTTTTTCTGTGGTCTTAATTATATTGAGGTAATTTCCTTTGTTTTCTTTTTGGTACCGGGGATTGAACTCAGGGGTACTCGACCACTGAGCCATATCCCAGCCCTAGTTTGTGTTTTATTTAGAGACAGGGTCTGACTGAGTTGCTTAGTGCCTTGCCATTGCTGAGGCTGGCTTTGACCTTGCAATTCTCCTGTCTCAGCCTCCCAAAGAGCTGGGATTACAGGTGTGTGCCACTGTGCCCGGCTGAGGAATATAATTTTGAATTTTGTCAAATGCATATTTCTGTACCAAATGATAAGATCATATGTATATGATCTTTTAATGTTCCTTTCCTGTTAATATGATGTATTTCATTGATTAGTTTTCTTATGCCAAACCACCCTCATACTCCAAAAATAAATTCCACTTGGTCATAATCTATGATCCTTTTAATATGCTGAATTCAGTTTGTCAGTATTTTGTTAATGGTGATTTTTTCTATCACTGTTCATGAGGCATATTGTTTCTATAATTTTATCTTCTTGTAGTTATCTTTGGTTTTGGCATCTTGATAATACCAGTCTCATTAAATGAATTTGGAGGTGTTCTCTTTTTGGACAAGTCTTTGGAAAATAACTTATTAATTCCTCTTTAAAATGTTTTGTAGAATTTACCAGTGAAGTCCTTAGATCCTAAACTATTCTTTGTTGGGAAGTTCTGGTAACTGATTCAAAGTCTTTGTTATGCCTATTGAGATTTTCTTACTGAGTGCTTTAGGGGAATCTACGTGTTTGAAGGAATTTTGTTGGTACACAATTGTACATAGTACTCTCTGAAAATCCTTTATTTCGTAAAATTGGCAGTAAGGTTCCCTTTTTTATTTCTCATTTTGATTGAATAGTCTCTTTTTTTAGTAAATGTAGCTGAGTTTGTCAATTTTGTTCACCTTTTCAAAGAACCAATTTTTGGTGTTATTAAATTTCTATTATTTTTCTATTCTCTTTTATTTCACTCTGTGCTGATCTCTTATATTCTTTTCCAGCTCTGAAATTGTCTTATCTTGTTTTTAACATATAAAGCAAGGTTTTTGAGGTAGGTCTTTGTTTTTCAATACAGGTGTTTTCATCTGTATTTCCTTCATAGCACTGCTTTAACTCTATCCCCTAAGTATGGATGCTGTATGTTCAGTTTTATTTTTCTCAAGATAATTTGCTGATTTCTCGTTTTTTTTTTTTTTTAATTCATGGATGGTTTAGAAGTATTTTGTTTACTTTCTATACATTTGAGGAGTTCTGTGTTTTTCTTCTGCTATTGATTTCTAGTTTCATTCCATTTTTTAAAAATATTTTTTAGTTGTCAATGGACCTTTATTTTATTTATTTATATGTGGTGCTGAGAATTGACCCTAGTGCCTCACACATGCTAGGCAAGCACTCTACCACTGAATCACCATCCCAGCTCAAGTTTCATTCCATTTTGATCAGAAAAGATACTTTGTATGATTTTGATCTTTTATATTCCTTGACTTGATTCCAAGAGGAAACAGGATAAGAGCTACATTTTGCTGAAGATTTTTAAACTTCAATATAAAACTCCAGTTTAAAAAACACATTTAGAAAATGAGCAAAAACAAAAATAAAAACGATAATGTCTTATCTACCATACAAAGGGAAATAAGCACATGAAAAAATATGTTCAACATCATTAACCATGAGGGAAATACAAATTAAGCCCACAATTAAATATCACTACACACTTATAAGAATGTCAAAAATGAAAAAATAAAATAAAAACTGGGCTGGGAATGGTGGTGCATGCCTGTAATCCCAGTGACTCAGGAGGCTGAGGCAGGAGAAATGCGAGTTCAAAGGCAGCCTCAGCAACCGTGAGGCGCTAAGCAACTCAGTGAGACCCTGTCTCTAAATAAAATATAAAAAGGGATGAGGATGTGGCTCAGTGGTTAATCACTCCTGGGTTCAATCCCCAGTACCAATAAAAAAAAAAGATTTAAAAAACAAAAAGGGAGCTGGGCGTGGTGGCTCAAGCCTGTAATCCCAGCACTTAGGGAGGCTGAGACAGGAGAATCGCGAGTTCAAAGCCAGCCTCAGAAATGGCAAGGCGCTAAGCAACTCAGTGAAACCCTGTCTCTGCATAAAACACAAAATAGGGCTGGGGATGTGGCTCAGTGGTCGAGTGCCCCTGAGTTCAATCCCCAGTACCAAAAAAAAAAAAAAAAAAAAAAAAAAAAAAAAAAAAAAAAAAAAAAAAAAAAAAAAAAAAAAAAAAAAAAAAAAAAAACCAAACCAAAAAAAAAAAAAGGGTAACACCACCAAATGGTATGTAGAGAAAATGAATCACTCATACAAGGCTAGTGGGAATATAAAAGAGTATAGTTAACTTTGGAATAAAATTTGGCGTGTTTTATAAAACTAAGCATGCATTATCATACAATCTAGCAATGACACTCTTAGATATTTACCCAAGAGATATGAAAACCTATATTCACACAAAAACTGTACACAAATGTTTAAAATACTTTATTTGTAACAGGCAAAATCTGAAACTACTCCAAATGTCTTTCATTGGCTGAGCTGTTAACAAACTGCAGTACATTCTTACCATGGGATATTACTCAAAAATAAAACAGGAAAGTATAATTGATATATACAATAACCTAGATGAATTGCGAGGGAATTATGATGAATGAAAAAAGACCACTGAAAAAGTTTTATACATCATATGATTTTATTCATATGACATTCTGAAAATGACAAAATTATGGAAATAGAAAATAGATTAGTGGTTACCAGAGGTCAAAGATGGGGAGAAAGAATAGCATAGGTAGTCTTATGTGATAGAAGAGTTGTGTATCTTGACCATGGTGGTGACTACATTAACCTACATGTGTGGTAAGTATAATTTAACTGCAAATATACACATAAACATGCAAATGAATGCATACAAAACTGGTGAAATCTGTAAAAATCTCTTTAAATGTACAAATATGTATTTATTGATAAAGGTAAAGTGGACTTTCCTGAGATTTTTGGCAACACCTTGGGAATCTGTAAGTATTTGAAAATAAAAAGTTTAGGGGCTAGGGCTATAGCTCAGTGGTAGAGTGCTTCCCTAGCATGCGTGAGGCACTAGGTTCAAACCTCAGCACCACATATAAATAATAAATGAATTAAAAAAATCCATCAACAACTAAAAAAAAATTTAAAAAAAAAAAAAGAAAATAAAAAGTTTAAAGCTAGCCAGGTATAGCGGCACAAACCTATAATCCCAGTGGCTTGGGAGACGGAGGCAGGAGAATCACAAGTTCAGAGCCAGAGGGGCCTAAGCAATTTTGAGAGACCTCATCTCAAAATAAAAAATAAAAAGTTATACTGGAGATGTGACTGAAGATTGAGCATCCCTGGGTTCAATCTCCAGTATCAAAAAAAAGTTCATAGTAGCTAGGTGTACAGCTCAATGTTAAGAGTGCTTACTTAGCATACATAAGGTCCTGAGTTTAATTCCTAGCACCACAAAAACAGACACAGAGCTTAAAAAGAAAACTGCTCCCTAAAGTTATAAGGTAATATAAAATACATCTTCTAACATTTATGCTTTATTATCAAAGTATTATCAGAAATCTCAGTTTACAAAGTCATAATTTTCTTTTTAAAAATGTTATATTGTTTGTTTTAAATTAGATATTAAGTATAACTATATATGTTACATACATAAAACAAGTTATACTAGTAATTAAAGCCAACTGTGTTACCTGACTGCACTAGAATATATGCATCATTATTTTAGGTCCGTAAGTACCTGCAAAAGCCATGCAGACGTGATCATCAAGTGCACAAATTTTCCTTACAGTTCTTTCATCTTGAAGTTTAGCAACAGATTTTTTTTCTACTCCAAGCACAACTATATTGGTGCCTCGAATTCCAACCTGTTGAGTTATTAAAAAAACACAAGTAATTTTAAACTTAAGAATGACAAGTTATTCTAATAAATGACTTAGAGGAATAGGCTTTTCCTTAAGCATTCAATCAAAATGAGAAAAGCAGACTTCTAAGAAAATAGCTGCATAGATACTGGCTTATGGAAAGCCCATTCCCTAAATTCAAAACAAAGAAGACAGGTAGAAATTGCAAAGAAACTACCACTGCCGAGAAACTACATGAGTACACTAATCACACACAATACAACTGAAAAAGTACTATGTAATTACGGTACAATTTTAACCAAAACAAAAGATGCTGGTAATCTGTGTGAATTCCTTTTAGAGTGGCAGTACCAGTATTGAGGATGGAAGTAGTTAAAAAAAAAAAAAAAAAAAAAAACCAAAACCACCACCACAACAAAAACCCCTTATGTATACAAAATTCTGCAAAAGCTCTCCCATGTATCTCACAATTTGGAGGGATAGAAATTGGAAGTTGCTGTGGCCTGAAAAGTTTATCTTCACTCTAAATACACATGTTGAAATCCTAATCCCCAAAGTGATGATATTAGGCATTAGGGCCTTTGGGAGATAATTAGTTCATAAGGGTGGAGTGCTCATGAAATGGATTACTGCCTTATAAAAAGATCAAAGGAAACTCATTTGCTTCTACCATGTGAAGATAAAGTAAGTAGGCACTATTTGTGATGTAGGAAATAGACCCTCATCAGACACCAAATTGGCCTTGATCTTAGACTTCTCTGTCTCTAGAACTATGAGAAATAAACTTGTTCGCTTATAAGCTAACCAGTCTGATATTTAGTTACAGCAGCCTAGAAGCCAAGTGTGATGCCATTAAAGCTACTTTACATAACAATGCAAAAAGGTGTTCTCTCAATCAGCATTTTTTAAACAATTTTTTATAACTTTAATTTATTAATTTGTATATGGTGCTGAGGATTGAACCCAGTACCTCACCTGCACTAGGCAAGTGCTCTACCGCTGAGCCACAACCCCAGCCCATCTCAATCAGCATTTCTGAAGCATAGAACAGATTCAATAGAAAGCCAGACTTGAGATTAAATCTTTCAGTTAAGTAAAACACACACAATTTATCAAGGCATTTGCTTTTATTGTTCCCTCATTTCATTTAAATCTGTCAGTTCATCCAAGAGAACTTCCCTAACTATCCTATCTAAGATGAGCAATCCTCTCTGCACATCCCACCCTCATCAAATGGACAAATGTTTAACTTTATGTAGTATAGGGACTCTTGTCATTAAGCCATGGGATATTATAACAATTTAACATACATTATGACTCAAAATAATTTCAGCATATTCCCCAGATTTAAACAAATCAAATTAAATTTATTGATCACAAATTGTTTTTACAACTCTCATCTAAATAATTTTTTACTCAATAAAAATTAAACTTCCCAAGGCAGATTATTTTAGAAAATGCTAATAATAAATATATTAATATTAAAGTCTTTGGATGTGAACAAAATTATGTTCAGGAGAAATTTTATTATATTACATTTTTAATTAAGTAAGAAAAAAATTAAAAATAAAGTAATAAAGCATTCAAAAAGTACAAAAAGAAATTCAAATATTTAAGCTCAGCTGAAGAAGAAAAATAAAGTAAAAATAAATGTTTTATTTAACAATAAAAGTGATAAATAATACCAAGAATTTTATTAAACAAATAAAAGAAACCTCTCTATTATCTAACTATGAGGACAGAATAAAACAAATGCATTCAAATGTGAAAAAGTAGCAATTTCCCAGCCCCCTAAACTCTTTAAATTATTCTGTTACAGTTAAAACTATAGTAAAACAATTATATTAAGTAGAGAAACAAATGTAAATGATAAAACCTACAAGATATCTGATAAAATTCAATAACCATACCTAATTTACAAACAACAGAAAAACAGGAAGACTATATTCCACATGGTTAAATTTATCACAAACTAGAAGCCAGATTCATTTTCTGAGATGAGCAGTTTTTCTGAGTTGAGCAGTTTGCTGCTCAAATGTTTAAACCAAATGCCCAGTTGCCATGTGTGGTAGTCAGTTTTTTGTTATTTTAATAAAATATCTGAGATAATTAACCTATGAAGAGAAAAAAAGTTTACTTTAATTCATGATTTTGAGATTCCAGTCCAAGTTCAGGTGGACCCCACTTTGGGTTTCTGGTGGGGGGCTGGATAGCAATGGGAAGCAAACAGAGAGCAAACTACTGGCATCATGAGTCAGGAAGCAAAAGAGGAAGAGGAAGAGATCAGGACCCCGAGATCCCCTTCAAAGGCACAACTCCAGTGACCAAAGGACCTCCTACAACGTTCTACCTCCTAAAAGTTCCACCATCTCCCAAAAAAGCCCAAAACTTAATACAGGGTAAGGTGAGGACATTCAAGATTCAACTATAGCACCATCCTTTATCACTCTCTGTCCCTCACCATCCTTTTCTAATCAATTACCAGGTATCCATTTTACCTGCAGAAACTATCACCTTCTTCCTATCAACAATGCAGTACAAGCAACTACCATTTTCATCATTTAGGCTACTGCAACAGCCTAAGATTTCTTGGTTTTTACTTTTGCTTCTCAACTCTGCATTCACCCAATTCCCACTGGACCTCCATGAAGTTTCCACAAAGCAGCCAGGGTGGGCATTTTAAAACATCAACAGAGTCAGATTATTTTCCTATTGACTATCCTTCCACAATTTCCCAAGCCACTTAGTTTTCTGATCCCTGAATATGTCTCAACAGCATGTCATATACTTCTTTATTCATCAAGTGGCAGCCAAACTAGCCTGCAAAAAGACTTTATCCACAAGTGTGTGTTTTTCCTCCAAGTCTTCATGTGTTACATTCCCTCTACCTGGAACTCTTATTTTTCAACTTAAATTTTAGCTCAAAGAGTCCTTCTCTAAAAAAATTTTCTGTTCTTTTCTTCCAATCAACAAACTTATAATTATTTGCTTATTAAAGTTATCCTTCTAAACATTAATTCTGCAAAGACAAGGAAACCATGAGGCAAATCTAGAAAGTGTGACACTCTACAAAACAATTAACCCAGTCTCTTTAAGCCAAGGCCTAAGAATAGGGGAAGATGTTGTTCAATAATAAAATGGAGATATTTAACAGCTAAGTGCTATAAAAATATATTTTGTGATCAATAAAAAAATTAGAACATAGGCTATTATAATGTATTAAACAGTTATCATTAACTTCATTCACAGTGAGAATGGTTTTAAGAAACATCTTTACATTTTAGAGCTACATACTGAAATATAATGATATCTAGGATTTGTTTTAAAATATTCCATCCAAAAATAAATTTCAACCTGAATCTGACACCTACATAAAAATTAATTCAAAATGGATAACAGACTTAAATGTAAGATGTAAAACTCTGACATTTTAGGAAAAAACAGAAAACTTTTGGGATCGAAAGCTAGGCAAGAATTCTTAGATTTGATACCAAAAGCATGTATTATACAAGGAAGAAATGGTAAGTCCTCTTTGAAATTACAATTTCTCCAAGAAACTCTATGGAAAAATGATGAAAATACAAGCTACAAACTGGGAAAAAACATTTGTGAGCCACATATCTGAAAAAGGACTAGTATCTAGAATATATAAAGAACTGTCAAATATAAATAGTACAAAAACAAGGCATCCATTAGAAAATGCTCAAAAGGTATAAAGATGCATTTCAACAAAGTAGATGGCAAATAAGTACATAATATGTTCAGCCATCTATCATTAGCCATTAATGTGCCATTTAATTAATTTAATTAAAACCACAGATATCAACCACTACACACTTATCGCGAAGATTAAACCAAAAAATAGACCAAATGCTGGCAAGGATGTAGGGAAACCAGATAACTCATATATTGCTAGTGGGAATGTGAAACTATACAGTAACTGTAGGAAACTATTTGGCAGTTTCTTATAAACTACCCAAGCAATTACACATAACATGCACATTAAGGCCCTTATACCAGAGAAACAAAAACTTATTTTCATGCTTTGGCTTCCTTTCTAGGGATTGTTCTGTCACTGGGAAAGGATCAATACCATCAATGTGCTGCTTTCCTCTTTAATCCCTCTTCCCAGGTCACACTATTTTGGGGTCTGTCATTTTCCATATTTAATATTAAATGTATAAGAGATTTAAGGCTATCCTTTGATTTTTGTTACCCATGCAGACCTGTGCTTGTTACTGTACACTCTGGATTCTAAATTGTACTTTACAAATTATAAGAGATGTAAGGCTATCTTTTGGTTTTTGTCAACCAATTCACAACTGTGATTTTCATTACCATATATTCTGGATTCTAAATCATACTTTAAAAGTTAAACTTGGTTAAATGTAAAGCTTTACAGAGCACTTTGCCAAGTTGGTGTTGCCCAAACTAAAGTTATGTGTAACAAAATCTTGGGTTTGTATGGAAATAACAATTTGGTTGGTATTTATTCATGTATGATGTTTTATAGCTGGATAAATTAACCTGCTGTCAATAAGTTATATATACAATTTTGTGTTATACTTCACACTGGAATTGGAATTTAAGTGTATTTTTGGAAGGTATTAAGGAGAGCCTGGTCTATTTAAAATGACATAAAACATGGAAACATTCTGCCACTCTTGCCATAGAAATAAAGTTAAAAGCTCTCTTAGCCTTTCTTTGATGTATCAGATATAATGTCATGTTATGTGTAAAGAGCCCTGTTTCACTTGAGATAGGGCTCTGCCTCCCACCTTACTCCATGTTAGAATAGCTCCAAAATAGGCTAGACTTCAGCTCATTTAAAGTTTTATTCAGAAAACCGATTTTGATTGTAAAGATTACTGTGATCTCAAACGGGGGATATAATCTATAACTAAGTAAAGGTTCAAGATTTATAAAAACTTATTTTCACACAAAACCTGCATAAATAAAACTATAAATGTTTTCATACTATAGGATAGCATTTATACAATTCTTTCTTTTTCTTTCTCTCTCTTTTTTTTTTTTTTTTTTTTGGTGGTACTGGGAATTGAACCCAGGGAGGTTCTACCACTGATCTACATCATCAGTCCTTTTTTATGTTTCATTCTGAAACAAGATCTCGCTACATTGTCCAGATTGGCCTTAAAATTGCAACCCTCCTAACTCAGCCTCCAAAGTCTCTGGATTACAGGTATGTGCCACTGTGCCCTGCCTATGTAACATTTCTGAAATGGCAAAATTTTAGATACAGAGGACAGATGAGTGCTTCCAGGGGTTAAGACATCATGAGGAGGATATGACCACTGGATACACAAATATACATACACAGTAAGATCTGATACAACTTTATATACACATTAGTACAAGTAAACTGGAGAAATCTGAATAAAATTGGTGGTGTATCAATAACAATAACCTGGCTGTGTTTTTTTTTTTTTTATTTTTAAGTTGCTGACGGACATAATACCTTTATTTTATTTATTTATATGTGCGGCTGTGAATCTAACCCAGTGCCTCATATGTGTGAGGCAAGCACTCTACCACTGAACCACAACCCCAACCCCTGGCTGTGTTATTTTTACTATAGTTTTGCAAAATGCTCTCACCAGCAGAAAATACACAAAGCACGCAAGGGCTTTCTCTATGTATTACTCCTAACAACTACATGTAAATTTATAAGTATTGCAATAAAAATTTCAATTGAAGACAAAAAAAAAAAAAAAAACACCAGGGTTGGGAAGCTAGTGATGGAGTGTTTGCCTAGCATGCACAAGGCGCTATGTTCAATCCCCAGCACATCAAACAACAATAACAAAAATCCCACAAAAACTCCAATAGAAAGAGGGATAAGTTGGTTTAAGACAAAGCAAACTGGTAAAATGTCAAAAACTCTATAACTACTGAAGCTAGATGATGGACATAGAGCAGAAATTCATTTTTCTATTATGTCCTTATGTATTTAAAATAATCCACAATAAAAAGTTAAAAATAAACTTCAGGGATCCCAGGCGCACACTCCAGAGCAAGACTCTGACCAATAGCCCCTGCAAAACCCACTCCCACATGGGATCCCCAGCTTCACAGCCCACACACCCCGCAGGACCACGGGTTGCCCACCCACGCAGGATGCCCAGCCATTGCTCCCACATGGGACTCCCGGCTCCCATGCAGGACTCCTGGCTGCTGCTCTTGTGTGGATCTCCATCTTCCAGGGTGGAACCTCCCTGTTCGCCTACACTTGGGGACACAGGACAGGATCTGGAGACAAACTTTTACTTCTGCACAGCACACCACAGAGGTATATCTCCGAACACGTCACCCAACACCATCCCTGGCCCAGTCCTTCACACTATCTCTGAAGCAGACGGCTTCTTTGTGAGACTCCGGCTTCACCATCTTTGCCCTGAGTAGGCAGATACCAGTAAGCAACAGACAATTCCACCTACTGGAAGAGAAGGGAAGCAATCCTGTTTATTTACATTGAGACATTTTATTTTTTATTTTTTCCTTTCTATTCTTTTTTCTCTTTTATTCCTTTCTTTTTCTTCTTTTCTCTCTCTCACTCTTTTCCCTCCCTCACATCCCCAACATTTGTGAAACCAAATATTTTTTATGCATTAGGCTATGGTGGACCAGGATATCTGATTAGTGTACTACAATTGTATTATATAGTCTCAAAACTTCCACATTTAAATGTTTTATTTTTCTTAATTTTTATGTCTCATCGTTAGTCATACTCTATTTTCTCCCTACTTACTGGTCTTCCCCAAATCTCTTTCTCTCTTTTCTACTAATAACCAACTTCTTTTGGATTCCTCTTTCATGCTTTCTAGGATCTAATAACTATATCCTCACTTCCTATCTCCCTAACATCTCATTCTACACCCCACCCCTGGTTCTATCTAGCCCACTAGCAGAAACTATAGATCCTGTGCAAACCTATTGTTTATATAGTAGATGCTAACTGAACTTATAATTTTTGTACATTGTAATAAAGTTATAAATGTATTTAGGAGATATTAGGAGCTACTTGGTTTAAAACTATATATTGTTTGTATTGAGATCCGTCAGTATTGGTGTCCTCCTTAAAGGAGAGGTATTGGAACCCTGTAGGGAATCTATAAGCCTATAGGATAAAAACTGTAACACTTGGATCTGTAGAGCCAGAAGGGAAGACACACAAACAACATGAAAAAAAAAAAAGGAAAGAAAGTGCCTCAAACAAACCAAGATACGACATTATTAGAATCCATGGTCAGCACAGAAGCAATGTCAGAGAAGGAGTTCAGGATGTACATAATTAAAAAGTTCTGTGAATTAAAGAATTATACAAGAGAACAAACCCAGGCAGCAAAAGATCATTTTGATAAAGAGTTACATAGGCAAATACAGGAAGCAAAACACTACTTCAATAAGGAGAGAGATTCTGAAAAAACCAAACAGAAATCCTTAAAATGAAAGAAACAATAAACAAAGTTAAAAGATTAGATCACTTGGAAGACAGAACCTCAGACAATGAAGACAAAATATTTAATCTTTTTTTTTTTTTTTTTTTTTGGTACTGAAGATTGAACTCAGGGGCACTCGACTACCGAGCCACATCCCCAGCCCTATTTTGTGTTTTATGTAGAGACAGGGTCTCACTGAGTTGCTTAGCACCTCACCATTTCTGAGGCTGGCTTTGAACTAGCGATTCTCCTGTCTCATCCTCCCTAAGTGCTGGGATTACAGGCTTGCGCCACCGCACCCGGATCAAAATATTTAATCTTGAAAATAAAGTTGACCACACAGTGAAGATAGTAAGAAAATATGAACAGAACATCCAAGAATTATGGGATAACATAAAAAGACCAAATTTAAGAATTATTGGGATAGAGGAAGGCACAGAATTTCAAACCAAAGGAATGAACAATGTATTCAATGAAATAATATCAGAACATTTTCCAAACACGAAGAATGAATTGGATAATCAAATACAAGAGGCTTACAGGACACCAAATGTACAAAATCATAACAGATCTACACGAAGGCACATCATAATGAAAATGGCTAGTATTCAGAATAAGGAGAGAATCTTAAAAGCCACAAGTGAAAGGAATAAGATTACATATAGGGGAAAACCAATAGGACCTCTGCAGACTTCTCAACACAGATGCTTAAAGCTAGAAGAGCTTGGAACAACATATACCAAGCTCTGAAAGAACATGGATGCCAATCAAGAATCTTACATCCAGCAAAATTAAGTTTTAGATTTGATGATGAAATAAAAACCTTCCAAGATAAACAAAAATTAAAATAATTTATAGCAAGAAAGCCTGCACTACATAACATTCTTGGTAAAATATTCCATAAGGAGGAAATAAAAAACAACAATGAAAACCTGCAAAGGGAGGAACTACACTAAAGGAAAGGCCAATCAAAGGAGAAACTCAGTCAAGTTAAAAACTAAGAATAATCCAAAATGTCTGGGAATACAATCCATGTCTCAATAACAACACTGAATGTCAATGGCCTAAACTCAGCAATTAAAAGATACAGACTGGCAGATTGGATTAAGAAAAAGACCCAACAATATGTTGCCTCCAAGAGACTCATCTCATAGAAAGAGACACTCACAGATTGAAGGTGAAAGGATAGAAAAAAAATGTATGACTCACATGGACTGCATAAACAAACAGGAGTTTCCATCCTAACATCAGATAAAGTGGACTTCAAACCAAAGTTAGTGAAAAGGGATAAAGAAGGTCATTTCATACTGCTTAAGGGAATCATACATCAACAAGACATAATAATCTTAAATATCTATGTCCCAAACAATGGGGCAGCCATGTATGTCAAACAAACCCTTCTCAACTTCAAAAATCATACATCTCTCACCACTGGATAGATCTTCCAAACAAAAGCTAAACAAAGAATCTACAAAACTCAATAGAACAATCAATAATCTAGACTTAACAGACATATATAGAATGTTCCATCCTTCAACAAGCAAATACACTTTTTTCTCAGCAGCACATGGATCCTTCTCCAAAATAGATCATACACTATGCCACAAAGCTAGTCCTAGCAAATACAAAAAAATAGAGATACTACCCTGCATTCTATCTGACCATAATGGGATGAAATCAGAAATTAATGACAGTTTTAACAAAAGAAGCTACTCCAACACCTGAAGACTCAATAATATGCTATTGAATGGTGCCTGGGTAACAGAAGACATCAGGGAGGAGATACAAAAATTCTTAGAGGTAAATAAGAACCCCAATACAACACATCAGAATCTCTGGGACACTATGAAGGCAGCGCCAGGAGGAAAGTTCATTGCATTAAGCTCATTTATTCAAAGAAGAAAAAGTCAACAAATCAATGACTTGACACTACATCTTAAAGCCCTAGAAAAAGAGGAACAAACCAACACCAAAAGTAGACTACAGGAAATACTTAGAATCAGGGCTAAAATCAATGAAATTGAAACAAAGGAAACAATTCAAAAAATTGACAGAACAAAAAGCTGGTTCTTTGAAAAAATAAACAAAAATTGACAAACCCTTAGCCATCTTAACAAAAAAAAGGAGAGAGACAACCCAAATTACTAAAATGTGTGATGAAAAAGGAAATGTCATGAAAGACCCTGCTGAACTACAGAGGATAATTAGAAACTATTTTGAAAAGTTATACTCCAGTAAAATAGAAAACCCTGAAGACACTAATAAATTTCTAGAGACATATGACCTATCCAAACTGAACCAGGAGGACATACACAACTTAAACAGATCAATTACAAGCAAGGAAATAGATGGCATCAAGAGCCTTCCAACCAAGCAAAGCCCTGGACTAGATGGATTCTCAGCCAAGTTCTACAAGACCTACAAAGAAGAACAAACTCTGATACTCCTCAAATTATTCCCTGAAACAGAAAAGGAGGGAACCCTTCCAAACTCATTCTATGATGCTAGTATCACCCTGATACTAAATTCAGACAGACACACATCAAAAAAGGAAAATTTCAGACGAATATCCCTGATGAATATAAATGCAAAAATTCTCAATAAAATTTTGGCAAATTGTATACAAAACATATTAAAAAAATAGTGCACCATGATCAAGTGGAGTTCATTCCAGGGATTCATGGTTGGTTCAACATATGGAAATCAATAAACATAATCCAACACATCAATAGACTTAAAGATAAGAATCACATGATTTTATGAATTGATGCAGACAAAGTGTTTGACAAAATACAGCACCCTCTCATGTTTAAACACTAGAAAACTAGGGATAGGAGGAACATACTCCAACATTGTTAAAGCAATCTATGCTAAACCTAAGGCCAACATCATCTTAAATGGAGAAAAATTGGAAGATTTCCCTCTAAAAAATGGAATAAGACAATGATACTCATTCATCGCTTTTATTCAACAGAGTCCTTAAAACTCTAGCCAGAGCACTTAGACAGACAGAAGGAATTAAAGGGATAAGAATAGGAAATGAAGAAGTTAAACTATTATTATTTGCTGACAACATATTTCTTTACTTAGAGGATTCCAAAAATTCTACCAGAAATCTTCTAGAATTAATAAATAAATTCAGCAAAATTGAAGGATATATATAATCAACACCCATAAATCAAACACATTTCTATACATCAGCAATGAATCCTCTGAAAGAGAAATTAGGAAAACTACTATATTCACAATAGCCTCAAAAAAAAAAAAAAAAAACTTGGGAATCAATCTAACAAGGACAGTGAAAGACCTCTGCAATAAAAACCACAGGACACTAAAGAAAGAAATTGAAGAAGATCTTAGAAGATGGAAAGATTTCCCATGCTCCTGGATAGGCAAAATCAATATTATTAAAAATGGTCATACAACAATGGTATAGAAGACACAGAGACAAACCCACTTACATATAGTTACCTTATACTAGATAAAGGATGCAAACACATACACTGGAGAAAAGATAGCCTCTTCAACAAATGGTGCTGGGGAAACTGGAAATCCATGTGCAGCAAATTGAAACTGAACCCCTATCTCTCACCATGCACAAAATTCAACTCAAAGTGGATCAAGGACCTGGGAATCAGACCAGAGACCCAACGCCTAATAGAAGAAAAAATAGGCCCAAATCTTCATCATGTCGGATTAGGACCATACTTCCTTAACAAGACTCCTACAGCACAAGAAGTAAAATCAAGAATCAATAAATGGGATGGATTCAAACTAAAAATCTTCTTCTCAGCAAAAGAAATAATCAATGAACTGAACAGAAAGCCAACATTCTGGGAACAAATCTTTGGCACACACACATCTGATAGAGCACTCATCTCCAGGATATATAAAGAACTCAAAAAGCTTAACATCAAAACAACTAACAACCCAATTAATAAATGGGCCAAAGAGCTGAACACAAACTTCACAGAAGAAGATATACAATCCATCAACAGACATATGAAAAAATGTTCAACATCTCTAGCAATCAGAGAAATGCAAATCAAAACTACCCTAAGATTTCATCTCACGCCAGTCAGAATGGCAATTATCAAGAATACAAACAACAATAAGTGTTGGCAAGGTTGTGGGG